>JAXIVJ010004417.1:0-80000 GCA_036785665.1 Chirona hameri | reverse complement strand
CAGATTAGACAGCGCGTGATGTCGAATCGGGCCGGGTCCAACCGGCGGCGGCGGCCGGCGCGCCGAGTTACGAGCGACCGGAAACGGTACCACGAGCCGCCCGACTCGGGGCACGAGCGGGGGCACTGCCTCCGGCTGTAGGGCGTGCCGTTCCCCGCAGGCTGTTATGCTGCAGCCATAGACCGGGACGAAATCTGATGTCGCGCGTTTTTAACCCATTGTGCTGCTTTGTTCCCAGCGCCACCCACGAGTCCATGACTGAAGTTCGAAGTGCATGTGTATTTGCACAACAATGCGCACCGATGTGTGCAAGCGTAGACGCAATATATCGTTCTACGATCACACATTGTCGTACTTACATCGTACTTACGATCATGTATTGTCAGCTGTAGTGGCCGCCAGGGGATCGAACTGAGTGACTGTCGCTGTTTAAACGGCGGCCACACTCCCACTGACAGGATGACGGCAGACCACCCGAGGTAAACACGCCCAGCTCCAAATTGCAGCGTCGATAGAGCACTCGTCTCCACAATCAATTTTTCAGACAGGCCAACAGCCACCCTCGAGATTTCAAATCCAGACACATAAGTGGAAAATAAATGGAAAAGGAATTGCATTTGTCAGTTGAGTGGCACGTCGCAATAATTCCGATAGAAGATTAACCTGATACGCGCCAGCTAATTGAACCGGGAAAAATTTGCAGAAGGCACGAGCGGTTCCGTCGCTTGTTGTGGCCACCAGGGATTCGGCGAAAACTTGGCTTTTAAAAGTGTGTGTTTCCAAACAAGCTGAGTGGAAAATACGAAATGACTCCGAATGGCTGGCGAAAGAATACTTACACAAATCACAATCGTAATCACATGATCAATGAAGCGAGATGCACGTCTTAAATTAAAGCGAGCTCGCTATCGAAGTATGTTTCCAATTAAACATGTCAACTCATGTGAATAGAACATGCACTGAAGGAAAACATTTCAAGGAACAGTCATTTTTTATTCTTACAATTCTTCAGACAGCCGCCGACGGCCTCAGTCATTTCTTGGTCTTCGCGCTCGTCTAATACCACTCTTCGTTCACGTCTGACAGCATTCAAATGAGTCGCCACGGATGCCGAAGCCCTCTTGTTGATTCAAAAGCCCTCTGTTCCTCGTGCATCCGTCCCAAACATAATAGGATTACTCTCCAAACTCCGTGGCGACATGGCCGCCGCGAATTCGGTAACTATCTCTCCCCGCACCCTTCGGCCATTTCCTTTTGTTTCCGGCTGCAGCGCCCGCCGCCGGAGGGCTCTCATTCATACGATTCGATTTCGCATCGCCTGCTTAAGTAACGCTGAGCCGTATGGATAAGATGATTACCAGAGCGTCTGATGAGAGCTCTTTGAGTCGTCCCTCTCAGCCGGAGCCGGCCGGGAGGTATGCAAATTATTCGGGCGTTTGTTGCACTGTGAAGCCACTCGAAGACGGCTAACGACTGACGATACCGGCTGAGGTGAGCTAACAAAGCCACTTTAGTCGCAGCGTTCGCCGACCCGCGCCGCTTCCGCCGCCCGGCCGCCGAATA
The DNA here is from genome assembly GCA_036785665.1 of Chirona hameri. Classification (NCBI taxonomy): domain Eukaryota; kingdom Metazoa; phylum Arthropoda; class Thecostraca; order Balanomorpha; family Balanidae; genus Chirona; species Chirona hameri. The sequence continues at coordinate 78,437 of JAXIVJ010004417.1, read as the reverse complement.
ATTGCATCATTTGCACCGTTTCTCGGGTGGGGAGTGTTTGCGACTGGCGCGGCCGGGCCGTTCTCGAGAACTAATGAGCTGTGATCTCGGCGACGGGGAGGCGCGCCACGCGAAAAATGTCCCCATGTGTCGAACGAACCAATGCCGCCGGGGAGCGGCAGGGAGCCGAGCGTCTCCATCGGACCGATCGTCGAAACGATAACGACGGAGGAAACTGAGACGTGTTGTGTGCTAAAACTACGGAGGAAACAATGGCGCACTGCCGGGGAGCCTGATGTGCGTTGATGAGGCTCTAAAAGACGGTTCGAACTAAGCACGCCCGTTCATCGTCCGTGATTAGTTCCTCCGAGGAAGAAGACAACTAAGACTGTGCTCAACAAAAAAGCTGAACGATCTTTTCAGACACCTGTATTCTCCCCACGCTTAGGCGTTACAAAAATAGCGCAATGAAGTCGCAGCTCAGTCAGACAGTAGCAAACAACAAAAATAAACCGATATGGCGATCCAAACGTCGAAGTGGCGCGCTTCAACTCAGAAAGCAACCAAATACAGTGTGCTTGTCACTTCGCTCAACCTGAAAACACTCCATTTTACTTATCAATAGTACGGAGCAATACTAACAGTCAGACATACACTCACCTGTATCACAAGTCCTTTCATAAATGCCCAAGCCACTCAGAATGTCCCATCTCAGAGTATCCAGTATGGTCCACATTGCTGTACCTCGCCATACCGTATATACCGCGCATCATACATACCGCACACCACCTCACCGCGCATCATACATACCGCACACCACCGTACCTCGCATCATACATACCGCACACCACCGTACCGCGCATCATACATACCGCACACCACCTTACCACGCATCATACATACCGCACACCACCGTACCGCGCATCATACATACCGCACACCACCTCACCACGCATCATACATACCGCACACCACCGTACCTCGCATCATACATACCGCACACCACCTCACCACGCATCATACATACCGCACACCACCGTACCGCGCATCATACATACCGCGCATCACACATACCGCACACCACCGTACCGCGCATCATACATACCGCACACCACCTCACCACGCATCATACATACCGCACACCACCGTACCTCGCATCATACATACCGCACACCACCGTACCGCGCATCATACATACCGCGCATCATACATACCGCACACCACCGTACCGCGCAACATACATACCGCACACCACCTCACCACGCATCATACATACCGCACACCACCGTACCTCGCATCATACATACCGCACACCACCTCACCACGCATCATACATACCGCACACCACCGTACCGCGCATCATACATACCGCGCATCATACATACCGCACACCACCGTACCGCGCATCATACATACCGCACACCATCGTACCGCGCATCATACATACCGCGCACCATACATACCGCACACCACCGTACCGCGCATCATACATACCGCACACCACCGTACCGCGCATCATACATACCGCGCATCATACATACCGCACACCACCGTACCGCGCATCATACATACCGCGCACCACCGTACCACGCATCATACATACCGCACACCATCGTACCGCGCACCATACATACCGCACACCACCGTACCGCGCATCATACATACCGCACACCACCTCACCACGCATCATACATACCGCACACCATCGTACCGCGCATCATACATACCGCGCACCATACATACCGCACACCACCGTACCGCGCATCATACATACCGCACACCACCGTACCGCGCATCATACATACCGCACACCACCGTACCGCGCATCATACATACCGAACACCACCTCACCGCGCATCATACATACCGCACACCACCGTACCGCGCATCATACATACCGCGCACCACCGTACCGCGCATCATACATACCGCGCATCATACATACCGCGCATCATACATACCGCACACCACCGTACCGCGCATCATACATACCGCGCACCATACATACCGCACACCATCGTACCGCGCATCATACATACCGCACACCACCGTACCGCGCATCATACATACCGCACACCATCGTACCGCGCATCATACATACCGCGCACCATACATACCGCACACCACCGTACCTCGCATCATACATACCGCACACCACCTCACCACGCATCATACATACCGCACACCACCGCACCGCGCATCATACATACCGCGCATCATACATACCGCACACCATCGTACCGCGCACCATACATACCGCACACCATCGTACCGCGCATCATACATACCGCACACCACCGTACCGCGCATCATACATACCGCGCACCATACATACCGCACACCACCGTACCGCGCATCATACATACCGCACACCACCGTACCGCGCATCATACATACCGCACACCACCGTACCGCGCATCATACATACCGCACACCACCGTACCGCGCATCATACATACCGCACACCACCGTAACGCGCATCATACATACCGCGCACCATACATACCGCACACCACCGTACCTCGCATCATACATACCGCACACCACCGTACCGCGCATCATACATACCGCACACCACCGTACCGCGCATCATACATACCGCACACCACCTCACCACGCATCATACATACCGCACACCACCGTACCGCGCATCATACATACCGCACACCACCTCACCACGCATCATACATACCGCACACCACCGTACCGCACATCATACATACCGCACACCACCGTACCGCGCATCATACATACCGCACACCACCTCACCGCGCATCATACATACCGCACACCACCGTACCGCGAATCATACATACCGCACACCACCTCACCCCGCATCATACATACCGCACACCACCTCACCGCGCATCATACATACCGCACACCACCGTACCGCGCATCATACATACCGCGCACCACTGTACCGCGCATCATACATACCGCACACCACCGTACCTCGCATCATACATACCGCACACCACCGTACCGCGCATCATACATACCGCACACCACCGTACCGCGCATCATACATACCGCACACCACCTCACCACGCATCATACATACCGCACACCACCGTACCGCGCATCATACATACCGCACACCACCGTACCGCGCATCATACATACCGCACACCACCGTACCGCGCATCATACATACCGCACACCACCGTACCGCGCATCATACATACCGCACACCACCGTACCGCGCATCATACATACCGCACACCACCTCACCGCACATCATACATACCGCACACCACCTCACCGCGCATCATACATACCGCACACCACCGTACCGCGCATCATACATACCGCACACCACCTCACCGCGCATCATACATACCGCACACCACCGTACCGCGCATCATACATACCGCACACCACCTCACCACGCATCATACATACCGCACACCACCGTACCGCGCATCATACATACCGCGCATCATACATACCGCACACCACCGTACCGCGCATCATACATACCGCACACCACCGTACCGCGCATCATACATACCGCACACCACCGTACCGCGCATCATACATACCGCACACCACCTCACCGCGCATCATACATACCGCACACCACCTCACCACGCATCATACATACCGCACACCACCTCACCGCGCATCATACATACCGCACACCACCGTACCGCGCATCATACATACCGCACACCATCGTACCGCGCATCATACATACCGCGCACCATACATACCGCACACCACCGTACCGCGCATCATACATACCGCACACCACCGTACCGCGCACCATACATACCGCGCATCACCTCACCGCGCATCATACATACCGCACACCACCTCACCGCGCATCATACATACCGCACACCACCGTACCGCGCATCATACATACCGCACACCACCGTACCGCGCATCATACATACCGCGCATCATACATACCGCACACCACCGTACCGCGCATCATACATACCGCGCATCACCTCACCGCGCATCATACATACCGCACACCACCTCACCGCGCATCATACATACCGCACACCACCGTACCGCGCATCATACATACCGCACACCACCGTACCGCGCATCATACATACCGCACACCACCTCACCGCGCATCATACATACCGCACACCACCTCACCGCGCATCATACATACCGCACACCATCGTACCGCGCATCATACATACCGCACACCACCGTACCGCGCATCATACATACCGCGCACCACCGTACCGCGCATCATACATACCGCACACCACCGTACCGCGCATCATACATACCGCACACCACCTCACCACGCATCATACATACCGCACACCACCGTACCGCGCATCATACATACCGCACACCACCGTACCGCGCATCATACATACCGCACACCACCTCACCACGCATCATACATACCGCACACCACCGTACCGCGCATCATACATACCGCGCACCACCGTACCTCACCGCGCATACATACACCGAGTCAGCCAATAAAACCGGAGACGGGGTCCCTGCCATACAATATCATATCCAGCATCAGTGACTCTTCATCACAATAGACCACCATCACGACTCACACCAGGCTCCTGCGTGCGCGGTCAGCGGCCAGCAGCCAACGCCAGTCATCCCAGCGCGTATACAGACCTGCAACCTCCACACCCCTCTCCCTCGCCGTCACCTGCACACACCCGCCGTCTCCCGCTGTCCAAACATCCTGATCAGATCCATCATCAGCGCACGGCCCTGTCCTGGGACTCGGTCCTACGGAAAACCCCGACGAGCACGGCACGGCAACACCCTGTCTACGGTCCAGATTCATCGCGAGACCCTGATGAACATGTCACCGACCCGAGCAGGCGCCCTAACGGGCCACGGGGTCACCAGACAACCCACCGGGCGGTGTTCCGAGACACTTGCTCCATGGACGACACGTGCTGCCATCTCTGGACGACACGTGCTGCCACCTCTAGATGACACGTGCTGCCATCTCTGGATGACACGTGCTGCTATCTCTAGATGACACGTGCTACCATATCTGGACGACACGTGCTGGCATCTCTGGATGACACATGCTTCCATCTCTGGATGACACGTGCTGCCATATATGGGTGACACGTGCTGCCATCTCTGGATGACATGTGCTGCCATCTCTGGATGACACGTGCTGCCACTGCCTCCACACTGCCTCGGTGGGCAGGAGTTCCGCCAGAGGACGCTGTGCTGGGCGGTTCCCTCCGCCGTCACCGAGGGCGTCGCCGACCCCGAGTCACACACCACCGCCCCCCGGCACCCCACGTTACGCTGCTAGAGCTTCTTGGCTCCGAGTTTCATCGGGCCTTTTCTGGCGGCCCGCTTGGCTTCGAGCTCCTTCTGCCGCTGCTGCCGTTTCTCCTGCATCACTGCCTTCTTATCCGGAGTGCTGCTGCCTGAAACACATAGACAGAGGAATGTCGCTACAAAATCCAGCATTCCGGAACATCTAGGAGGAAACACGACACTTTGAGTTATCCCCGTCAACAACAATATGCAACGTTACATGGGATTTCCTAGCTGGTAGCAATAGCAGCAACGAACCAGCCACATCAGCTACAAGAGCACGCTCGTCTAACGTACACCGTGCCGACCCGCGTTGACCTTTTCCAACCCGTGCCGACCGACTGAGAGCGACTGACCTGTGCCGCCCACATCCCCCCAGTCGTCGTCCCAGCCTCCCAGGCCGGCCCCGGCGCCAGCTGCCGCCGCGCTGACGTCAGACGAGTCAGCTGACCACGCTGAGCTGGCGTCAGCAGTGGCTGCCGCCTTCGGCTGGTTCTGCCGGGTCCGACGCGAGGGGTCAGTTGGTGAACAGAAATCAATACATATACAGACACACATACAAACACAGGAGACACGTCCTGACTAAGTACATGATATAGGTCAAATCGGAGGTCAGAGGCGGGCGATCTAACGGACAGACACAGGCTGACATACTGCATGTGTCAGATCTAACGGACAGATACAGGCTGACATACTGCATGTGTCAGATATAAGACAGACACAGGCGGACATACTGCATGTGTCAGATCTAACAGACAGACACAGGCTGACATACTGCATGTGTCAGATCTAACAGACAGACACAGGCTGACATACTGCATGTGCCAGATATAACAGACAGATACAGGCTGGCATACTGCATGTGTCAGATCTAACAGACAGACACAGGCTGACATACTGCATGTGTCAGATCTAACAGACAGACACAGGCAGACATACTGCATGTGTCAAATCTAACAGACAGACACAGGCGGACATACTGCATGTGCCAGATCTAACAGACAGACACAGGCTGACATACTGCATGTGTCAACTCTAACAGACAGACACAGGCGGACATACTGCATGTGTCAGATCTAACAGACAGACACAGGCGGACATACTGCATGTGTCAGATCTAACAGACAGACACAGGCTGACATACTGCATGTGTCAGATATAACAGACAGATACAGGCTGACATACTGCATGTGTCAGATCTAACAGACAGACACAGGCGGACATACTGCATGTGTCAGATCTAACAGACAGACACAGGCTGACATACTGCATGTGTCAGATCTAACAGACAGACACAGGCTGACATACTGCATGTGTCAGATCTAACAGACAGACACAGGCGGACATACTGCATGTGTCAGATCTAACAGACAGACACAGGCTGACATACTGCATGTGTCATATCTAACAGACAGACACAGGCTGACATACTGCATGTGTCAGATCTAACAGACAGACACAGGCTGACATACTGCATGTGTCAGATCTAACAGACATTCACAGGCTGACATACTGCATGTGTCAGATCTAACAGACATTCACAGGCTGACATACTGCATGTGTCAGATATAACAGACAGACACAGGCGGACATACTGCATGTGTCAACTCTAACAGACAGACACAGGCGGACATACTGCATGTGTCAGATCTAACAGACAGACACAGGCTGACATACTGCATGTGGCAGATCTAACAGACAGATACAGGCTGACATACTGCATGTGTCAGATCTAACAGACAGACACAGGCGGACATACTGCATGTGTCAGATATAACAGACAGATACAGGCGGACATACTGCATGTGTCAGATCTAACAGACAGACACAGGCTGACATACTGCATGTGTCAGATCTAACAGACAGATACAGGCTGACATACTGCATGTGTCAGATTTAACAGACAGACACAGGCGGACATACTGCATGTGTCAGATCTAACAGACAGATACAGGCTGACATACTGCATGTGTCAGATATAAGACAGATACAGGCTGGCATACTGCATGTGTCAGATCTAACAGACAGACACAGGCGGACATACTGCATGTGTCAGATCTAACAGACAGACACAGGCTGGCATACTGCATGTGTCAGATCTAACAGACAGACACAGGCGGACATACTGCATGTGTCAGATCTAACAGACAGACACAGGCGGACATACTGCATGTGTCAGATCTAACAGACAGATACAGGCTGGTCAGATCTAACAGACAGACACAGGCGGACATACTGCATGTGTCAGATCTAACAGACACACAGGCTGACATACTGCATGTGTCAGATCTAACACAGACACAGGCGGACATACTGCATGTGTCAGATCTAACAGACAGACACAGGCGGACATACTGCATGTGTCAGATCTAACAGACAGACACAGGCGGACATACTGCATGTGTCAGATCTAACAGACAGATACAGGCTGACATACTGCATGTGTCAGATCTAACAGACAGACACAGGCGGACATACTGCATGTGTCAGATCTAACAGACAGACACAGGCGGACATACTACATGTGTCAGTCTGCTTCAGCCGGCAACTCTGAGCAGATATGCACCCGGTGGCATCTTAGTCATTTTATCCTGCCCGCTAACACGCCAAAGAAAACAACACCACACACACGAACACTCAGCCAGATATAGATGGTACGAAAACGTGTGCAGACCGTTTGTGTAAGCTACCCAGTAATATCACCGTCTGCGTTCTGCGGCGTCAGAACGCCGTCCTCGGCGCCGTTGTAGCAGCAGCTCACCAAGTGTTTGGTCGGCACGGCAGCGAACGGGTCGTCGCCGGCGTCCGACCAGCGGATCTCCGAGACGGGCCGAGTGTCGGCGGCCACCGGAGCGGGGCTGAACTCCTCCTCCCCCCAGCCGCCGTCCCAGCCGTCCGAGGCGGCCGGGGCGGCGGCGTCAGCGGCGGCGGCAGGAGCGGCGGGGGCCGGGGCGAGGGTGGGGGTCGCGTCCTCCAGCGCTCCCCAGTCGTCGTCGTCGGCCCAGCCGTCGGCAGAGCCGCCGTCGGTAGGGGAAGTCTCCTCCGCGCCGCCACCACCGGACTGTGGAAACGCAAAACGGTGGTCAGACAGTTAGACATTCAGGGGAAGAGGTGACTGGTCCCCAGCATGGCACCAGAAACAGAGTGACTCGGCAGCTAACATCAGCCTCACAGGATGTGCATTTATAAATCATAGCTAATACAAACACGACGCTAAACGAATCGACTCTGGAACAGTTAGCGGTCTGATAAGTTCGGTCCCGGTAGGAGATCAAAGCCAGAACACGTAGTACGAGGAGGAAGGCCGTGAGCTGACCTGTGCGGCCGGAGTATGGCGGCTCGGCGCGTCTCGACTCTCAGCCCGGTCTGATGAAGTAGCCGAGCTGGCGGTGCCGGACCCGGCCGATTCCTGACTTTCCGACGAACCTGCAGCACCGCGAAAAGGAACGAGGTGGTAAGCTAGACTGGTCGTGATGCTCCCGAGCGAAGTGATAAGACGAAGACAAGACGAAATAAGAAAAGCAATATTTAGCGGATTTGTAATCAACAATGATGAAACACTCGTAAAGTTGTGTCAAAAAGAAAACAAGAGAGAAGTGTGGGGCCTTCCGCCAGTCAGCCTGTGTTCAGCCCACCCCTCCTCACCTGGTTTGGGTTTGACCCTCACCTGGTTTGGGTTTGGCCCGTTACATGGTGCGGTCACCTCTCCTCACCTGGTTTGGGTTTGGCCCGCTGCGTGGTCCGGTACGCGGTGGTGAGGGCGCCCATTGCCCAGCCGGCCCAGCCGGAGCCGCTGCTGGCGGCCGTCGGCGTCTGGCTGTTAATGTCGGCCTCCATCTCCTCCCGCAGACTCGGGTCCTCTGACACCTTCTCCAGCTTGCCCAGGAAGCCGCGCACCGTGCGGAAACAGTGCTGGCGCACCTCCTTGTCCGAGTCCAGAGTCAGCTGGCACAGCACGGGCAACACTCGTCCGGCCACGTCCGCCAGTGTGTAGTACTGCTGTGTGGCGGCCAGGCCCAGCACGCCTGAAAGCACAGGAATTAATGCCGCATGTATACTCACAGTAAGATGAATGCGTATATCCGTGCATCAATGCGATATTCCTGTTGGTAGCAGCGTGCGTGAGTCCCACGAATCACCAGTGTTAGTGGGTGTCAGACAGGACCAGCACGTGGCCAGCGGCGGCCCTCCTCTCTGTCCCCCCCCCCCCCGGATCCTCCCCGCTCTACCCACCAGAGGCGGTCGGCGGGAACGGGTCCTTGGTGGCCCTCCTCTCTGCCCCCCCCCCCCGCCCCCCTGGATCCTCCCCACTCTACCCACCTGCGACGCGGGCTGGCGGAAACGGGTCCTTGGCGGCCCTCCTCTCTGTCCCCTCCCCCCGGATCCTCCCCACTCTACCCACCTGCGACGCGGGCCGGCCGGAACGGGTCCTTGGTGGCCCTCCTCTCTGTCCCCTCCCCCCGGATCCTCCCCACTCTACCCACCTGCGACGCGGGCCGGCGGGAATGGGTCCTTGGTGGCCCGCAGGAACGCCGAGATGAGCACCTTCTGGCGCACGGATGGGTGCAGGTACTGCGCGATCTTGCCCATGCAGACCGTGGTGTTTGTCCGGATACCTCCCTGTTGACAACATGGCAACCTCAGTCAGTACAGACTCTGGCAGGTCAAACAAGAACGAGTACAGAGCGGGTGACATGAATGGTGACTGGTGACCCAGCTGAGTGCGAAGAAAAGTCGAGTCGACAATGATGGTCGTATAAAATTCGGCTAGGGAGAGTGTGTGGCGGGGCTGTGAACTTGGAGTCGTCGGTCAGGTACGAAAAAGTTGGTCGAGGCAGACGAAAACTCCGACTCTACCTCCCTGATCCAGAGCTGGGCAGACGGAATCGGTCTTTTTGTGTGTGTAAGAAAAGTCGAGTCGCACACACTCGTGTGTGTTTCAGTTTGACGGCCTGCCGCCTCGCGGTGATGTCGGCCCATATTTGTTTCCTTCAAGTCGAAGTTATTTCTTCGCAATCAGAGGTCAGTCCAGAATTCAACCAAACTGACCCAATGATTACCTGACTCATGTTCTACTGCCTTATATCTCCAGCGATGGTGGTATAATGGTCAGCATAGCTGCCTTCCAAGCAGTTGATCCGGGTTCGATTCCCGGCCATCGCACTTTTTGCGCTACGTAAGGGCTGCCAAATGGCGCAGCACGTTTTGCGCTACGCCATCAGCATAGGTGAGAACCGGTCCACCACTACGTTACTAACAAGTTACTTTTTGAGTAACGAAGTAACAGACTGTTACATTTGTTTTACAGTAACGGACCGAGTAACGGAAGTTACTTTTATGGTCCGCTACTTCGTTACTTTTAGTCCGTTACTCCGTTACTTTTGTCCTATACTTGTTTCTCTTCACGCCCGGGTTTATTCGCACCATCACAAGCAAAACAATGATGGCGTAACAAATTATGGCGTAAAGGGCTGCCCAATATCGTACCTGTTGGGCTGTTGCTTAAAGGAAATAGTTCACCTTCAACATGGGTTTTGAACTGAGATAGCAGTTTTGTAGCCCGTGTTGGGAAACCCCTATCTGCAAGTTTTCTTGACTGAAAAGACTCCAGCCGAATATATTTGATTTTGTTTTGCGAAGGAATGCGGTGCTGAAGGAATGCGGTGCTGACGAAAGAATGCATTCAAGTATCTATCTATCCTTACGCGACTACTTTTGAATCTGATTGGCTGAGTCATTTATTTAATTGCGCGTGACGTCAGGACTCTGACTCAGAGAGTATGCATATAGTTTTGATAACATTAATCATTTACGACCTTATGTCCTGAATCGGCGCGATGTATGGCCATTTTTGACAATATAAACATAATTTGTGTTTCAAAATACAACCAAATCGTGTTTGGAAAAAATATTCCAAGGTGAAGTATTTCCTGTAATGCGGCACAATGCGCAATGACTGCGATAAGGGTAGCTGTCTCCCGATCCCTATGCCGCGAAACGTTGACGATGTTCGTCAGCTGATATAGGCCGGCGGCAAGCTGGCGGCACTAGTTTATGATAAAGGCGAGCTTCGAGTAACGAGTAGCGAGCCTCTGAGAATTACACGCACTGGAGGGGGGGGGGGGGATCCGACCTTCCCCCTAAGATCTCCCCCCCCCCATAAGAGCTACAATAACGAATTTGTAGGGTAGGGAGGTCTGTAAGGAACTCTGTTTTTCGAAATTTGCATGACTCTAGGTCAATATCTTCGAGGTCAAATGGGTCAAATATGGAATATTTTGTTTAGTACTTTGCTCCAGAAATCCCAAAATATCTCGAGAACTATGATAGGAACAAACGAAAAAAGCAATCGAAAGCTCTTGAAATATGCAATCGCCATGGTGTCCTCAAATGTTAGCTCAGGTCAATAGTTTAGGCTCACGAGGTGATCAAAGATCAAAAAGGCTATTTATGGCAAAACAGTTTTTCGCAAATAACTTTTACCTAATACAAATAAGGCAATACTTTTGACGCCATCGTGTTCGTCTCGACAAGGCGCTATGGAATATATTCATGTTGACCAGTTTAAGTTCACTTAGAAATTTGGCCTCAGGTCAAGGTCAAGTGGTGACCCAAGATGGTCATGCTCCATATTGGGAGACGTGTCTCGACGAGACAAACACATTGGTACCGGTTTCACTTTTCTATCTTAATTCTGTCGGAATTGATATCACTTCGTTTTACAAAAGTAACGGAGTAACGGAGTAACTGTAACTTCCGTTACATTTTTTGAAGATGTAACTGAGTAACGAGTAACATTTTTGGAGTAACGGAGTAACGAGTAACGAAGTTACATTTTGAAGTAACGGTGCCCACCTATGGCCATCAGACCCGTCAAGCCCTGCGCAATTGCGTCTTTCAGCCCACTCACTAGTCACTATGCCTTTGCTCCTTTCACGGATGCGCTAAGCCTGAAAATTTCTCCCCTCCCTGAACTCTGAAATGTGTGTCTGAGCACATTGGCCACAACGCTGAGCAGCGATGAGTCGATGACATATATGCGCAGCGAGGCTTGACGGGTCTGATGACGTAGCGCAAAGAAAAAGTGCGATGGCCGGGAATCGAACCCGGATCAACTGCTTGGAAGGCAGCTATGCTGACCATTATACCACCATCGCCGAGAGGGGAGCGGGCAGTAGACCATGAGTGATGGAATCATTGGGTCAGTTTGGTTGAATTCATGACTGACCTCGGATTGCGGAGAAATGAAGGCATGACAAAGTCGGAGAACTCTGACTTTGAAGGGACAAATTACATCATCAATACCCAGCACTGCTAGACCGGTAAGACAAAAACTTAGCAAAGTTTGATACTGAGTGTGAAATGGGTTGCAGATTCGAAACATGCCATCGATGATGTAATACTTAAGACTTTCATATTTGCGGTTACAAAATACCACTTTGCTTTACAATCAACAGATTCCTCTGGAAGTAACTGTGGCTGGCATAGTGGTAACTTAGCTGGAGGAACATTCATACTAGGTGGCAAAAGGTTGAATGTATACTCATCGTTCATTGGCCAAGTTCTCCTCATCCCCAGAAGTTTTCTCCTCCACCACAGCTGTCCCCTTCAGACCACTGACAGGCCCTGGCGCGGGTCATGCCAGCCTTACCTGGTCATCCTTGGCCTGCAGCCGGGCAAAGTACTTGAGCAGCTCGACGTTGAGGTTGTTGTAGTTGAGTTTGGGCGTCAGCAGCAGGCTGGCCCGGACCGTATGCTCCCGCAGAGCAGGACTCGTGTCCAGGAACCCCGTCACCACGTGGGAGAATATCTGCACACACACACGCACACAGGGAGCGACAAGGTGTCACAGGACACGCCATCGTGTACCGAGTCTCACAAGGATACCATTGACATACGCTACCCCCATCATCTCGAAATAAGACGACGGTTACGCCGTCCCACTTGGTTTAATTTAACTGGACTCGAAAAATATATATTTTTGTAAAATCATATGAATCAATATCAATCCTACATTAAAAATATCGACTGAAGATTCAAACCCTTACATAATATGATAGGCATTACAACGATGCAATATTACTGTACTGTGTCCAGTATCCAGATTCCGGACCGTTCCGCACTCCCGTGTAAGGTACGCAGGTGGCAGATGGCAGCACTGTTATACTCATCCGGCCGACCGCGGCATGATAGACCGTCTCACACACACAGATAACACAGATCAACCGGACCAGCCCGCTCCTCCGCCCCTCCTCACACACAGATAACACAGATCAACCGGACCAGCCCGCTCCTCCGCCCCTCCACCGTCTGACCTGGCCTCTATCTTCCTATCGTCTGACCTGGCCTCTATCTTCATATCGTCTGACCTGGCCTCTATCTTCATATCGTCTGACCTGGCCTCTATCTTCCTATCGTCTGACCTGGCCTCTATCTTCCTATCGTCTGACCTGGCCTCTATCTTCCTATCGTCTGACCTGGCCTCTATCTTCCTATCGTCTGACCTGGCCTCTATCTTCCTATCGTCTGAACCTGCCACCTTCCGTCTCTTTGTGTCATCTGACCTCGCCTCTCTGTTTCTTTCTCCTTATCTAACCTGTTCGTTGACGGTGGCCGGCTGGAGATGGTCCACGAAGGTATCCAGCTGCTGCAGCAGCTTCACGCGCGTGGCCCGGTCCGGAGAGGAGAACAGCTTCACCAGACAGGGCACCATGCGACGCTGGTACTCCTCCTCCGAGAGCAGCGCGCCCAGCTGTGCCACCAGAGATGGGGGGCAGCGGTGTCAGGGGTCACCAAACTGGGTACCATGCGACGCTGGTACTCCTCCTCCGAGAGCAGCGCGCCCAGCTGTGCCACCAGAGATGGGGGGCAGCGGTGTCAGGGGTCACCAAACTGGGTACCATGCGACGCTGGTACTCCTCCTCCGAGAGCAGCGCGCCCAGCTGTGCCACCAGAGATGGGGGGCAGCGGTGTCAGGGGTCACCAAACTGGGTACCATGCGACGCTGGTACTCCTCCTCCGAGAGCAGCGCGCCCAGCTGTGCCACCAGAGATGGGGGGCAGCGGTGTCAGGGGTCACCAGACAGGGTACCATGCGACGCTGGTACTCCTCCTCCGAGAGCAGCGCGCCCAGCTGTGCCACCAGATAGGGGGGGCAGCGGTGTCAGAGGTCACCAGACAGGGCACCATGCGACGCTGGTACTCCTCCTCCGAGAGCAGCGCGCCCAGCTGTGCCACCAGAGATGGGGGGCAGCGGTGTCAGAGGTCACCAAACAGGGTACCATGCGACGCTGGTACTCCTCCTCCGAGAGCAGCGCGCCCAGCTGTGCCACCAGAGATGGGGGGCAGCGGTGTCAGAGGTCACCAAACAGGGCACCATGCGACGCTGGTACTCCTCCTCCGAGAGCAGCGCGCCCAGCTGTGCCACCAGAGATGGGGGGCAGCGGTGTCAGAGGTCACCAAACAGGGCACCATGCGACGCTGGTACTCCTCCTCCGAGAGCAGCGCGCCCAGCTGTGCCACCAGAGATGGGGGGCAGCGGTGTCAGAGGTCACCAAACAGGGCACCCTGCGACGCTGGTACTCCTCCTCCGAGAGCAGCGCGCCCAGCTGTGCCACCAGAGATGGGGGGCAGCGGTGTCAGGTCACCAAACAGGGCACCATGCGACGCTGGTACTCTTCCTCCGAGAGCAGCGCGCCCAGCTGTGCCACCAGAGATGGGGGGCAGCGGTGTCAGAGGTCACCAAACAGGGTACCATGCGACGCTGGTACTCCTCCTCCGAGAGCAGCGCGCCCAGCTGTGCCACCAGAGATGGGGGGCAGCGGTGTCAGAGGTCACCAAACAGGGCACCATGCGACGCTGGTACTCCTCCTCCGAGAGCAGCGCGCCCAGCTGTGCCACCAGATAGGGGGGGCAGCGGTGTCAGAGGTCACCAGACAGGGCACCATGCGACGCTGGTACTCCTCCTCCGAGAGCAGCGCGCCCAGCTGTGCCACCAGAGATGGGGGGGCAGCGGTGTCAGGTCACCAAACAGGGCACCATGCGACGCTGGTACTCCTCCTCCGAGAGCAGCGCGCCCAGCTGTGCCTCCAGAGATGGGGGGCAGCGGTGTCAGGGGTCACCAGACAGGGTACCATGCGACGCTGGTACTCCTCCGAGAGCAGCGCACCCAGCTGTGCCACCAGAGATGGGGGGCAGCGGTGTCAGGGGTCACCAAACTGGGCACCATGCGACGCTGGTACTCCTCCTCCGAGAGCAGCGCGCCCAGCTGTGCCACCAGATAGGGGGGGGGGGGGGGGGGGGGGCAGCGGTGTCAGAGGTCACCAAACAGGGTACCATGCGACGCTGGTACTCCTCCTCCGAGAGCAGCGCGCCCAGCTGTGCCACCAGAGATGGGGGGCAGCGGTGTCAGAGGTCACCAAACAGGGCACCATGCGACGCTGGTACTCCTCCTCCGAGAGCAGCGCGCCCAGCTGTGCCACCAGAGATGGGGGGCAGCGGTGTCAGGGGTCACCAAACTGGGCACCATGCGACGCTGGTACTCCTCCTCCGAGAGCAGCGCGCCCAGCTGCATGGTGACGAGGACATGAGAGTAAGAGCCATAGGTTCATGGTGCACCCAGCATCTGCCGGGTAGTTAGTGCATCAAACAAGGCCAGACTCATAAGACGCTGCAGCCGCTGAAGTATGACAATACTGCCAAGCAGTGAGTCCACTACACTAGGCAGCCAGAGCATACACCGACGTCTCTGGCACATGAATGGACGTATTTAGCGACATTGCAGCACCACCTGACCCCACCCCATTTGCTTTCGCAGGCCGCTGGAGCCACCCTCACCTTGAACATGGGCGCTAGGATGGTTGAGCCGGAGCCGCCGAACTCGAACGCCGTGATCAGCTGCGGCAGGATCTTATTCTTGGCCAGGTCGGGCGGGAACTGGTCCAGCATGCCCGGCAGCTGGCTGAAGAACCGGTTCTTCTCCGCCGCGTCTGTTGGGACAGCGGCAGAAGTCTGTCAGAAACTGGGCACGTTCCGAATCGATGGTGTTGACGGTTCCACCTCTGGGTGATTCCAAAAGATTCTGATGGTGTTGTTAACACAACCACGACTGACCAGTTGGCGTGGTGGCCGGTTCACTGAATTCAGGTGTTCATCCTATTTAGTGATGAAGCACAAGCGCTTCAACATTATATCATCACTTCTCCACAAACACCAACAACAAACAACAACAACAAACACCAACAAATCATCAGCAGACGGCTCACTCGCCAGCGCTGGAACTCGCCAGCGCTGGATCGCTTCCTCCACAAACACCAACAAATCATCAGCAGACGGCTCACTCGCCAGCGCTGGAACTCGCCAGCGCTGGATCGCTTCCTCCACAAACACCAACAAATCATCAGCAGACGGCTCACTCGCCAGCGCTGGAACTCGCCAGCGCTGGATCGCTTCCTCCACAAACACCAACAAATCATCAGCAGACGGCTCACTCGCCAGCGCTGGAACTCGCCAGCGCTGGATCGCTTCCTCCACAAACACCAACAAATCATCAGCAGACGGCTCACTCGCCAGCGCTGGAACTCGCCAGCGCTGGATCGCTTCCTCCACAAACACCAACAAATCATCAGCAGACGGCTCACTCGCCAGCGCTGGAACTCGCCAGCGCTGGATCGCTTCCTCCACAAACACCTACAAATCATCAGCAGACGGCTCACTCGCCAGCGCTGGAACTCGCCAGCGCTGGATCGCTTCCTCCACAAACACCTACAAATCATCAGCAGACGGCTCACTCGCCAGCGCTGGAACTCGCCAGCGCTGGATCGCTTCCTCCACAAACACCAACAAATCATCAGCAGACGGCTCACTCGCCAGCGCTGGAACTCGCCAGCGCTGGATCGCTTCCTCCACAAACACCAACAAATCATCAGCAGACGGCTCACTCGCCAGCGCTGGAACTCGCCAGCGCTGGATCGCTTCCTCCACAAACACCAACAAATCATCAGCAGACGGCTCACTCGCCAGCGCTGGAACTCGCCAGCGCTGGATCGCTTCCTCCACAAACACCAACAAATCATCAGCAGACGGCTCACTCGCCAGCGCTGGAACTCGCCAGCGCTGGATCGCTTCCTCCACAAACACCAACAAATCATCAGCAGACGGCTCACTCGCCAGCGCTGGAACTCGCCAGCGCTGGATCGCTTCCTCCACAAACACCTACAAATCATCAGCAGACGGCTCACTCGCCAGCGCTGGAACTCGCCAGCGCTGGATCGCTTCCTCCACAAACACCAACAAATCATCAGCAGACGGCTCACTCGCCAGCGCTGGAACTCGCCAGCGCTGGATCGCTTCCTCCACAAACACCTACAAATCATCAGCAGACGGCTCACTCGCCAGCGCTGGAACTCGCCAGCGCTGGATCGCTTCCTCCACAAACACCAACAAATCATCAGCAGACGGCTCACTCGCCAGCGCTGGAACTCGCCAGCGCTGGATCGCTTCCTCCACAAACACCTACAAATCATCAGCAGACGGCTCACTCGCCAGCGCTGGAACTCGCCAGCGCTGGATCGCTTCCTCCACAAACACCAACAAATCATCAGCAGACGGCTCACTCGCCAGCGCTGGAACTCGCCAGCGCTGGATCGCTTCCTCCACAAACACCAACAAATCATCAGCAGACGGCTCACTCGCCAGCGCTGGAACTCGCCAGCGCTGGATCGCTTCCTCCACAAACACCAACAAATCATCAGCAGACGGCTCACTCGCCAGCGCTGGAACTCGCCAGCGCTGGATCGCTTCCTCCACAAACACCAACAAATCATCAGCAGACGGCTCACTCGCCAGCGCTGGAACTCGCCAGCGCTGGATCGCTTCCTCCACAAACACCAACAAATCATCAGCAGACGGCTCACTCGCCAGCGCTGGAACTCGCCAGCGCTGGATCGCTTCCTCCACAAACACCAACAAATCATCAGCAGACGGCTCACTCGCCAGCGCTGGAACTCGCCAGCGCTGGATCGCTTCCTCCACAAACACCAACAAATCATCAGCAGACGGCTCACTCGCCAGCGCTGGAACTCGCCAGCGCTGGATCGCTTCCTCCACAAACACCAACAAATCATCAGCAGACGGCTCACTCGCCAGCGCTGGAACTCGCCAGCGCTGGATCGCTTCCTCCACAAACACCAACAAATCATCAGCAGACGGCTCACTCGCCAGCGCTGGAACTCGCCAGCGCTGGATCGCTTCCTCCACAAACACCAACAAATCATCAGCAGACGGCTCACTCGCCAGCGCTGGAACTCGCCAGCGCTGGATCGCTTCCTCCACAAACACCAACAAATCATCAGCAGACGGCTCACTCGCCAGCGCTGGAACTCGCCAGCGCTGGATCGCTTCCTCCACAAACACCTACAAATCATCAGCAGACGGCTCACTCGCCAGCGCTGGAACTCGCCAGCGCTGGATCGCTTCCTCCACAAACACCTACAAATCATCAGCAGACGGCTCACTCGCCAGCGCTGGAACTCGCCAGCGCTGGATCGCTTCCTCCACAAACACCAACAAATCATCAGCAGACGGCTCACTCGCCAGCGCTGGAACTCGCCAGCGCTGGATCGCTTCCTCCACAAACACCAACAAATCATCAGCAGACGGCTCACTCGCCAGCGCTGGATCGCTTCCTCCACAAACACCAACAAATCATCAGCAGACGGCTCACTCGCCAGCGCTGGAACTCGCCAGCGCTGGATCGCTTCCTCCACAAACACCAACAAATCATCAGCAGACGGCTCACTCGCCAGCGCTGGAACTCGCCAGCGCTGGATCGCTTCCTCCACAAACACCAACAAATCATCAGCAGACGGCTCACTCGCCAGCGCTGGAACTCGCCAGCGCTGGATCGCTTCCTCCACAAACACCTACAAATCATCAGCAGACGGCTCACTCGCCAGCGCTGGAACTCGCCAGCGCTGGATCGCTTCCTCCACAAACACCAACAAATCATCAGCAGACGGCTCACTCGCCAGCGCTGGAACTCGCCAGCGCTGGATCGCTTCCTCCACAAACACCTACAAATCATCAGCAGACGGCTCACTCGCCAGCGCTGGAACTCGCCAGCGCTGGATCGCTTCCTCCACAAACACCAACAAATCATCAGCAGACGGCTCACTCGCCAGCGCTGGAACTCGCCAGCGCTGGATCGCTTCCTCCACAAACACCTACAAATCATCAGCAGACGGCTCACTCGCCAGCGCTGGAACTCGCCAGCGCTGGATCGCTTCCTCCACAAACACCAACAAATCATCAGCAGACGGCTCACTCGCCAGCGCTGGAACTCGCCAGCGCTGGATCGCTTCCTCCACAAACACCAACAAATCATCAGCAGACGGCTCACTCGCCAGCGCTGGAACTCGCCAGCGCTGGATCGCTTCCTCCACAAACACCAACAAATCATCAGCAGACGGCTCACTCGCCAGCGCTGGAACTCGCCAGCGCTGGATCGCTTCCTCCACAAACACCAACAAATCATCAGCAGACGGCTCACTCGCCAGCGCTGGAACTCGCCAGCGCTGGATCGCTTCCTCCACAAACACCAACAAATCATCAGCAGACGGCTCACTCGCCAGCGCTGGAACTCGCAGGCGCTGGATCGCTTCCTCCACAAACACCTACAAATCATCAGCAGACGGCTCACTCGCCAGCGCTGGAACTCGCCAGCGCTGGATCGCTTCCTCCACAAACACCTACAAATCATCAGCAGACGGCTCACTCGCCAGCGCTGGATCGCTTCCTCCACAAACACCAACAAATCATCAGCAGACGGCTCACTCGCCAGCGCTGGAACTCGCCAGCGCTGGATCGCTTCCTCCACAAACACCTACAAATCATCAGCAGACGGCTCACTCGCCAGCGCTGGAACTCGCCAGCGCTGGATCGCTTCCTCCACAAACACCAACAAATCATCAGCAGACGGCTCACTCGCCAGCGCTGGAACTCGCCAGCGCTGGATCGCTTCCTCCACAAACACCTACAAATCATCAGCAGACGGCTCACTCGCCAGCGCTGGAACTCGCCAGCGCTGGATCGCTTCCTCCACAAACACCAACAAATCATCAGCAGACGGCTCACTCGCCAGCGCTGGAACTCGCCAGCGCTGGATCGCTTCCTCCACGAACACCTACAAATCATCAGCAGACGGCTCACTCGCCAGCGCTGGATCACCCTGAAGACGCCGCCAGGAGCACTGCAGCCCCGCGTGGCACAGCTGAGGCCCCGATCCTGGCACCGCCGGCCCCACCGATACCTTTGATCTGGATCTCCTCGACGAAGAGCAGCGACTGGATGAGGTTGTTGTGGAAGAAGCCGCCGGGCTGGCGTCCGCGCTCCACTGCCTGGGCCGGGTTCGGTCGGCCGGCAGGGCTACCGCTCACCAGGTCACGGTACAGCGGCGTCAGAGACTGGGGCAACTGTGATGGAAGGGGGACACAGGTCACCAGGTCACAGTAGAGCGGCGTCAGCGACTGGGGTAACTGTGAGGGAGGGGGACACAGGTCACCAGGTCACAGTAGAGCGGCGTAAGCGACTGAGGTAACTGTGAGGGAGGGGGCACAGGTCACCAGGTCACAGTAGAGTGGCGTCAGCGACTGAGGTAACTGTGAGGGAGGGGGGCACAGGTCACCAGGTCACAGGAGAGCGGCGTCAGCGACTGGGGTAACTGTGAGGGAGGACACAGGTCACCAGGTCACATGAGGTCACACCAGGTCGCAGGAGAGCGGCGTCAGCGACTGAGGTAACTGTGAGGGGGCACAGGTCACCAGGTCACAGGAGAGCGGCGTCAGCGACTGAGGTAACTGTGAGGGAGAGGGACACAGGTCACCAGGTCACAGTAGAGCGGCGTCAGCGACTGGGGTAACTGTGAGGGGGGACACAGGTCACCAGGTCACAGGAGAGCGGCGTCAGCGACTGATGCAACTGTGAGGGAGAGGGACACAGGTCACCAGGTCACAGTGGAGCGGCGTCAGCGACTGAGGCAACTGTGAGGGAGAGGGACACAGGTCACCAGGTCACAGTACAGCGACGTCAGCGACTGGGGTAACTGTGAGGGAGAGGGACACAGGTCACCAGGTCACAGTAGAGCGGCGTCAGCGACTGAGGTAACTGTGAGGGGGGGGGGGGCACAGGTCACCAGGTCACAGGAGAGCGGCGTCAGCGACTGAGGTAACTGTGAGGGAGGGGGACACAGGTCACCAGGTCACAGGAGAGCGGCGTCAGCGACTGGGGTAACTGTGAGGGAGGACACAGGTCACCAGGTCACATGAGGTCACACCAGGTCACAGGAGAGCGGCGTCAGCAACTGAGGTAACTGTGAGGGAGGGGACACAGGTCACCAGGTCACAGTAGAGCGGCGTCAGCGACTGAGGTAACTGTGAGGGGGACACAGGTCACCAGGTCACAGTAGAGCGGCGTCAGGGACGGGGGTAACTGTGAGGGAGGGGGACACAGGTCACCAGGTCACAGGAGAGCGGCGTCAGGGGCGGGGGTAACTGTGAGGGAGGGGGACACAGGTCACCAGGTCGCAGTACAGCAGCGTCAGCGACTGAGATAACTGTGAGGGAGGGGGACACAGGTCACCAGGTCACAGTAGAGCGGCGTCAGCGACTGGGGTAACTGTGAGGGAGGGGGACACAGGTCACCAGGTCATAGGAGAGCGGCGTCAGCGACTCGGGTAACTGTGAGGGAGGGGGACACAGGTCACCAGGTCACAATAGCGCGGCGTCAGCGACTGGGGTAACTGTGAGGGAGGACACAGGTCACCAGGTCACAGGAGAGCGGCGTCAGCGACTGGGACAACTGTGAGGGAGGGGGACACAGGTCACCAGGTCACAATAGTGCGGCGTCAGCGACTGAGGTAACTGTGAGGGAGGGGACACAGGTTACCAGGTCACAATAGCGCGGCATCAGGGACTGGGGTAACTGTGAGGGAGGGGGCACAGGTCACCAGGTCACAATAGCGCGGCGTCAGCGACTGGGGTAACTGTGAGGGAGGGGGCACAGGTCACCAGGTCACAGGAGAGCGGCGTCAGCGACTGGGGTAACTGTGAGGGAGGGGGACACAGGTCACCAGGTCACAGTGGAGCGGCGTCAGCGACTGGGGTAACTGTGAGGGGGGACACAGGTCACCAGGTCACAGTACAGCGACGTCAGCGACTGGGGTAACTGTGAGGGAGAGGGACACAGGTCACCAGGTCACAGTAGAGCGGCGTCAGCGACTGAGGTAACTGTGAGGGGGGACACAGGTCACCAGGTCATAGGAGAGCGGCGTCAGCGACTGGGGTAACTGTGAGGGGGGACACAGGTCACCAGGTCACAGTAGAGCGGCGTCAGCGACTGGGGTAACTGTGAGGGGGGAGACAGGTCACCAGGTCACAGGAGAGCGGCGTCAGCAACTGAGGTAACTGTGAGGGAGGGGACACAGGTCACCAGGTCACAGTAGAGCGGCGTCAGCGACTGGGGTAACTGTGAGGGGGGAGACAGGTCACCAGGTCACAGGAGAGCGGCGTCAGCAACTGAGGTAACTGTGAGGGAGGGGGACACAGGTCACCAGGTCACAGTAGAGCGGCGTCAGCGACTGAGGTAACTGTGAGGGGGGACACAGGTCACCAGGTCATAGGAGAGCGGCGTCAGCGACTGGGGTAACTGTGAGGGGGGACACAGGTCACCAGGTCACAGTAGAGCGGCGTCAGCGACTGGGGTAACTGTGAGGGAGGGGAGACAGGTCACCAGGTCACAGGAGAGCGGCGTCAGCGACTGGGGTAACTGTGAGGGAGGGGAGACAGGTCACCAGGTCACAGTAGAGCGGCGTCAGCGACTGAGGTAACTGTGAGGGGGGGGCACAGGTCACCAGGTCACAGGAGAGCGGCGTCAGCGACTGGGGTAACTGTGAGGGGGGACACAGGTCACCAGGTCATAGGAGAGCGGCGTCAGCGACTGGGGTAACTGTGAGGGGGGGCAGATAATGTTACAGTAAACCAATATCGTTTCAAATTGTAAGCAGACCAAGGAGAATCGAATAAGCGGCATGCACGATCAATACATAGCATCCCGGCGGTCAGCATTCATCAAAACACTATTTCGGTGGAGCAACCAAGCCAGCTAGATCGCCTTATCTGTGGCCCCGGAAAATAATCCCGACACCACCACATAGCACCTTTCCGAGCGCAATTCAGCTGCTCAGGGGGACACCATCGTACGCGTCGCCCAGTTCGATACTGTCACACACAGCGGACAGACTGTCCGCGTGACCGCGTGACCGCGTGTCCGCGTGTGTATGTCAGTCGGTGCTCGGTCACTGCGAGTCCTACCTTGGACGTGGACTTGAGCGCGGTCCTGTTCATCAGCTGGCCGTCGAACACCTCAAACATGAGGCAGCCGAGACCCCAGGCGTCGTTTGACCTAGCACGACAGTTATTTGTGTGAGAACAGAGGCAACTAGACAGCCGAGCTCTGTCAGGCTTGCAGATAGACACAGTTCGGAGCATCGTAGGCAATTAAGGGAACGGCAAGTCCGGCCCCACCCCAGCACACGAGTTATTTGTGGCATTTATCACAATGATGCGAACACGATACTCATTCGCAGTGATCTATTTGGTCAATATTAGTCAATAAACCATTTCACTGGCTGATAGCTCATAATGAATCATGCAGACGCAACAGCCCAACCAGCTGTGTTTGGAGCCGCTGGCAGACCATACACAGGACGCCTGGAACAAAACACACCTGGCGGACAGAGCCAGCGGAGCCGAGTTCGGGGAGACTGGAGTGAACTATGGAGACTGGCGCTAACAGTCCCAATACCAAGCAAGGTAGAGTTATGTTCTACCGGCTACAGTTCAACGCAGCCCACTTCACAGCTAAATTATTCACTTTACGGAATAAGTGAAAAATGAACATCTTGATGACCAATAGTATACCAGGATAAACGTTTCTGTCAGTTAAGCTGTATCACAACTACAAGCGCCCGATTCGAAGCAAAGAAAACAAAGCCGTCTTGTCACCTAGCGAATTATTATTTTCAGTTACTCTTTCCAAAAACCGCCTTTAGTTTCGTGCTTGCACGGAACGCGATTCGAAATGGGAAATGGGCGACGTGCAATCATGCGGCGGGGACACGCGTCACCGGTCCGGGAGCCAGGCAGTCAGGAATCATGATGGGTCACACGTCCCCGGCCCGCTACTCACCAGGCAGTAGTGAGCCGCTGTTTGGACGGGTCGCCCCACTCGGGCGGGTCGTACACCTGCAGCTGAGGGAACGCCTTCTGAGGCGGCGAGCTGCCGGCGCCGTCCGACGATACATACTCCAGACCTGTAACATACATACGTACACAGTACACACCTTAATACCATCTGAACACACAGATACACATCAAATAACCGACCTAAACACACAGGCACACATACACAGGAGCACACATACACACACAAATAGCATGACATAAACACACATACACACAAAAATAACACGGGTTAACAGATCGGTATTGAACAAGGCCATACACCAATGTGAGAGAACTCAAGCCTTATAACGCCAAAGGAGCAGGGACTTCAATCACACGGTTAAAACACAGTTAAACACACAGTTATGTCGAAAATGTCAGTGTCGGGTGCCACCGCCCTGAATACCAGCCGGCCCTTAACCCGCGCACTGCAAGGGGGGTTGATTTCCGCCCCCCCCCCCTCAGGTTTTTCAAAGATAGCGAAAAAATGGCGGCGCGCAGCGCCGCTGGGTTTTGGCACACCTGTTAGGACATCAATTGCGCACACTTCAAATAAAAAAAATTACCTCGGGTCATCTCAGGTCAGGTCGCCAGACCAGGTCAAGTGACCCCACCTCCAAAAATGTTTGCAGTTGTGCCAAAGCCAGAGTTTTTCCCCGATCAGTTTGAAACTTACAGGATGCATGAGGGCATAAGTACTTACTATTCGTTTATCTCGGAATTTTGATATCGGTGACCTAAGGTCAGGTCAATTTCGTAACCTCCCCATAATAAGTCAATGGGGAAATATACAAATGCTTCCTATTTCAAGGATATGCATGATATTAGTCCAATTACTTCTGGATCATGTTATTATAGGATATTCTTGATTATCCAAGTGTAAGTTTTGTTCAGTGACCCCTATTGGGTCATTTGATGTCATGCGAGGTCACCATTAGAGATGCAAAAATTTCCCAAAAAACAGGAACCGGCCCCGCACCGCCACCGCTCATACATGAGTTGGGACCGGCATCAAGGCCGGCCACATGTGGCAGCACCCGCCAGGCCCGGCACGCGGCAGCTAGGAATCTGCATGTATACTTCATTCTACACTTAAAATCTTTTAGCAGGAATATTTATAGTTTGCAATGTGCATTTTGCACCATTTTAACACACACCACATTGAAACACCAATGGATAATGGATATATATGGACCATGGAGTAAAGAAATCCCACACAAGTCAGAACTTGAGATAAATAACCAACAACAGACTAACAGGAAAGTCAAACAGGTCAAGGTGAGTACTTCTTTCATCTTTGGTGGTTTGCAAAAATAAAACAAAACAAAAATAAGACGCATGATAGATATATAGATCATGCAAGTCCAAACAAGCAGCTTAAAAGTATGTAATAAGTATGCATTCATCACTCAACATCACACAATGCAATGTTTGGGTTGTAATTGTAATAGCTTCTACAAACAATGTTGAGGTAAGAGGTACTACAACCTACTTACTTATTTGATCAATGTTGACATGGACTAGTAAATACTAAATATACTTCACAGGATAATGGGGAAAAGGCAAGTTTTCCTGGACATTTAAGTATGACAAACGTACTAAAAACATTGGGAGTGACAATCATATCTTGAATGATAAAAGTAAAATAATCAACCTGTTTTAAATTACAGAGTATCCTCGGTTTTCTCACTATCCAAGCCAAGATATCTATAACTAACATCCAAGCCAGTCACACACAGAGCCACTCTTATACGGCCTTGTCACATATTTATACAGCCTTGGGCAGTGGGCACAGATAAACAAAGCTTGAGCTACTTCACTGCCAAGGCCAAGGTCGTACAACTGCCTTGGTACAACTTCACACGTCCGTCAAGCTAGCAGCAGATTCATATTCGCGAATCTGCTGCTGCCAGACAGATATTCGCCGGGCTCCAATATACTGCTACTGGCAGCAGATTCGGCGAATGTCTGTCAGCTGGCAGCATATTCGTGAACAACTTCCGCGGCCTTCTTGGCGCATCTTAGACGCGAGCAGCAGATTCAGATATTCGCCGGGCTCGAATATACTGCTACCAGCAGCAGATTGGGCGAATGTCTGTCAGCTGGCAGCATATTCGTGAACAACTTCCGCGGCATTTTTCGCGCATCATCTGAACGCCAGCAGCAGATTCGCAACGTGATGTGTTTGAGTTGAGTTGTTCGGTGAGAGATGGGTACCTTCTAGGTAAGTAGGTATTGATCAACGTATTACTGACTTGAAGCAGTCAGTGAGTAGCACCTCTAACCTCCTACTTACCTAGAAGGTACCCATCTTTCACCGAACAACTCAACTCAAACACATCACGTTGCGAATCTGCTGCTGGCGTTCAGATGATGCGCGAAAAATGCCACGGAAGTTGTTCACGACTATGCTGCCAGCTGACAGACATTCGCCGAATCTGCTGCTGGTAGCAGTATATTCGAGCCCGGCGAATATCTGAATCTGCTGCTCGCGCCAAAAAGGCCGCGGAAGTTGTCACGAATATGCTGCCAGCTGACAGACATTCGCCGAATCTGCTGCCAGTAGCAGTATATTCGAGCCCGGCGAATGTCTGTCTGGCAACAGCAGATTCTCGAATATGAATCTGCTGCTAGCTTGACGGACGTCAACTTCACTGCTGTGCGTATTGGCGGCTGAAGTATTTGACAATTGTGAAGCATTGAGCTCAAAACGGCGCAGACAATTAATCCCGTCACCGAAATTACTAACTTTATCACCATAAATAACTTTAAATCACCAAAATTAAAATGTCAACATATTGCGGATTCGGCAGATGGACTTCTTTAAAAATATTTAAACTTCAACTGACACCAAGGGTTAAGATTTGATACTACAGCTTATTTTTGAATACGAACATGAACAATTGTCTTCACACAATTCTGAGGCGTCGCGATTCTGAGGTGTGAAGTTGTGAATATCTGTCAAAGTGACACATCGCGAATATCGATCTACTGCTTAATTGACACACGTGATTCTTTTACGGTCCAGTCCTGGCGAATTCGTCGCAAATGTGACTCATCAAAACACATTGTTTGGAAATTGGGTTTGAATGTGTTGTCGGGGAGTGTGTCACTTGTAATTATGCAAGGTCATATATAAATTATGGAGCTATTGTGATAAGAAGTTGAAGTGGAACTAGACAGGTTTGCATTCTGGGATAGGTCTTGGCCACTTAAGATTTATTTGCAAAATGTTTTTTGTTTGTGTTTTACAGTCTTTCCACCTTTATAATTGTAATTGCATAAAGTACAATATTTGTTCACTACCAAAACTACAAATGATATGACTTGAATATGTCCTTTCTCATATGGAACTAAATAGTAAATATGTATCAATAAATATTCTCAGTAATATGTATTTACAATAGTATTAACAATAATTATTATCATATACGTGGGTGGTTTTGTTCCATAGGTACTATTTGTTATACAAAATAATTTGGGGTGACCTGTGGCAATGGGATGACTAAATATAATATTGTATGCCACCCCACCTAGTTACTAGTGATGACAGTGGAATATGATTTGGGGTAGTTGTTTCTGTTTGACTGCACTCGACTCGCACTGCTGCAGTGACTGAGCTGATGAATTGATCATGAATTGACCCTGTAGTTTGATTTATTAAGTTTCACTGGTGTGTCCACTCCTTGCTAGGTCGTACTATTTATCACTTTTAATTTGTAAACTGGGACATTGTTATGTGTTATGCTGGTGTTTTACTGTTGTATATTTTGTTTTCTCAATTTATCATGATCTTTAAGCATGTATGTTCTGACTTCTGCCAATATTTATTTCTATTTAATTATTTTTTTAATGATAACTTGTGCTGAGCCCGGCATGAGACCGGCAAGCCTGAGTTCAGACACAGCTTCAGGCACGCCGGGCCTGAATTTGGGCCCAGCGCCGGCTCCGTGGTCCTGAAATTTGCGTCTCTAGTCACCATCACTTTTTTTCTCAATAACTCCCTACATAATGAAGATAGAGAAGTAAAACAAACACCAATGTGTTTGTCTCGTCGAGACACGTATTCCCATATGCAACATGCCCTACTTGGGTTACCACTTGACCTTGACCTGAGGTCAACTTTTTAAGTTAGCTTAACAAGATCACCATGTATATAATTCAAAGCGCCTTGACAAGATAAACACAATGGCGTAAACAGTTTTCCGTTATATTTTTTAAGTAAAAAGTTAATAGCGAAAAACGATTTAGCAAAAAAAAATGGCATTGTTTTCTTTTTTGACCTCTGGAGCCTCAATTATTGACCTGAGATCAAATTTGAGGACACCTTACCAATTGAAAATTTAATTGGCTGGCGTTTGCTTTTTTCTGTTTGTTTCTAACTACTAACTAGCATAGTTTCTGAGATATATGGGAATTTCTGGAGCGATGTCCTAAAACAGGAAACAAACTGGCAAATTTGACCGTTGATTACCTCTGGTGACCTCAATTTTGACCTGACCTAAAACAATACTGAAATACTTTCGATAGAACATGTATCAATCAATCAAATGCCTTTTTCCGCTTCTCACTATGTAACGTAGTTTTCGAGATCTCAGGGGGGGGGGCGGAAATCACCTCCCCCCCTGCAGTTTGTGTTCGACGCAAAGCCCCGGCAGTGCGCGGGTTAAAGCAGTTACACCATACAGATCTCGGCAGTGCTCGGACAATTGGCCAGCGTAAATCGACACGTACCGCCGAGCTTCCATTCGCCGGCGGCGTCCACGAACACAGACGACATGCAGACGTTGTTGTGCTGCAGCTTTCCATCGTTAATCAGAAAACTTAGCGCTTTCTGCGGAACAGAACAGGCGTCGAGCAACTCTCAAGAAGTCAGAGATGGAAAACACGCCACAAGCTCTGTCTGCAGTCTTAAAACTACGCACAAATTATTGGCGATATTCTCGCTTTGCAAACAGCATGGCGAGGCAAAAACAAACGTGATAGAATATACATAAAACTATTCCAAGCAAGACCAGGGATGACGCCTACACATGTCACCAGATACGTCACGATGAAACGCTACACCACGTGCAGTATATCTAATGTCGTCCGCTGGTCTGACCGTATCGACAAGACCAGGGATGACGCCTACACATGTCACCAGATACGTCACGATGAAACGATACACCACGGGCAGTATATCTAATGTCGTCCGCTGGTCACATCACCGACCAACTGTCACTGAGCGTGCTCTGACAGTTACTGAGCATGCTCTGACAGTTACTGGCCGTGCTCTGACAATTACTGAGCGTGGTCTGACAGTTACTGACCGTGGTCTGACAGTTACTGAGCGTGGTCTGACAGTTACTGACCGTGGTCTGACAGTTATTGACCGTGGTCTGACAGTTACTGAGCGTGGTCTGACAGTTACTGAGCGTGGTCTGACAGTTACTGACCGTGGTCTGACAGTTACTTAGCGTGGTCTGACAGTTACTGACCGTGGTCTGACAGTTACTGAGCGTGGTCTGACAGTTACTGAGCGTGCTCTGACAGTTACTGACCGTGGTCTGACAGTTACTGAGCGTGGTCTGACAGTTACTGAGCGTGCTCTGACAGTTACTGAGCGTGGTCTGACAGTTACTGAGCGTGCTCTGACAGTTACTGAGCGTGGTCTGACAGTTACTGAGCGTGGTCTGACAGTTACTGACCGTGGTCTGACAGTTACTGACCGTGCTCTGACAGTTACTGACCATGGTCCGACAGTTACTGGCCGTGATCTGACAGTTGCTGAGCGTGCTCTGACAGTTACTGAGCGTGCTCTGACAGTTACTGACCATGCTCTGACAGTTACTGGCCGTGCTCTGACAGTTACTGAGCGTGGTCTGACAGTTACTGACCGTGCTCTGACAATTACTGAGCGTGGTCTGGCAGTTACTGACCGTGCTCTGACAATTACTGAGCGTGGTCTGACAGTTACTGAGCGTGGTCTGACAGTTACTGGCCGTGGTCTTACAGTTACTGAGCGTGGTCTGACAGTTACTGACCGTGGTCTGCCAGTTACTGAGCGTGGTCTGACAGTTACTGACCGTGGTCTGACAGTTACTGACCGTGGTCTGCCAGTTACTGAGCGTGGTCTGACAGTTACTGAGCGTGGTCTGACAGTTACTGACCGTGGTCTGACAGTTACTGACCGTGGTCTGCCAGTTACTGACCGTGGTCTGACAGTTACTGACCGTGGTCTGCCAGTTACTGAGTGTGGTCTGACAGTTACTGACCGTGGTCTGACAGTTACTGACCGTGGTCTGACAGTTACTGAGCGTGGTCTGACAGTTACTGACCGTGGTCTGACAGTTACTGACCGTGGTCTGACAGTTACTGACCGTGTTCTGACAGTTACTGGTCGTGGTCTGACAGTTACCGACCGTGTTCTGACAGTTACTGGCCGTGGTCTGACAGTTACTGACCGTGCTCTGACAGTTACTGACCGTGGTCTGACAGTTACTGAGCGTGGTCTGACAGTTACTGAGCGTGGTCTGACAGTTACTGACCGTGGTCTGCCAGTTACTGACCGTGGTCTGCCAGTTACTGACCGTGGTCTGCCAGTTACTGACCGTGGTCTGCCAGTTACTGACCGTGGTCTGCCAGTTACTGACCGTGGTCTGACAGTTACTGACCGTGGTCTGCCAGTTACTGAGTGTGGTCTGACAGTTACTGACCGTGGTCTGACAGTTACTGACCGTGGTCTGACAGTTACTGACCGTGTTCTGACAGTTACTGGCCGTGGTCTGACAGTTACTGACCGTGTTCTGACAGTTACTGGCCGTGGTCTGACAGTTACTGACCGTGCTCTGACAGTTACTGACCGTGGTCTGCCAGTTACTGAGCGTGGTCTGCCAGTTACTGACCGTGTTCTGCCAGTTACTTGCCGTGGTCTGACAGTTACTGACCGTGTTCTGACAGTTACTGACCGTGCTCTGACAGTTACTGACCGTGCTCTGACAGTTACTGACCGTGCTCTGACAGTTACTGGCCGTGGTCTGACAGTTACTGACCATGCTCTGACAGTTACTGCCCATGCTCTGCCTGGTACTGAGTACTGACCGTGATCTGAAGCAGCCCCCAGGAGATGGCGAGGTCGCGCTGTTTCGGCGTGACGGAACAGGAGTCCAGCCAGTCCTCCAGAGGCGTCACCGGCTCCGTCGCCAGGTACACCACCTTGTCCGTCTGTAACGCGGACGCAGCACGGTCAAACACACCGGCTCCCGCTCGCCATGGTCCATTGACCCGAACCGACACTGCCCGGCCACAAGATGGGACACTACACGTGTGTTCGACAATGTGGCACATGCTCACTAAACACAATACCGAGTAATATCATGAGACAGCGCACTGTACAAACTCAACTTCCCATGACCAAAGATGACACTGTGTCATCGCGATGAGATGAAATACATGACACGAGAGGACAACGCCAAAAGGTGTTGATGTATCAGCCATGGTTCGAAAGTTGATTTCCTGATGATTGATAAATTGACTTTTCTTTCTCACTCAGTAGGTCTCAGGAGCGAGCAGCCTTACCTCTGTGCTCTCGACAAAGGTGACAACGCCCGGGTGTCGGAGAGTCTTCAGTCTCTTGACAGCAGCCTTGGCAAGCTCCAGCTGAGCTTCTGAACAGTCCTTGGTGTCACACACAAACACCGACACATTCTGATTGGTGCCCTGCCAACCAATCAGTGCCATTAGTAACAGGAAGAGCACAGCTCCATATACAAGTGCATGATACATCATAAACATAAACACAAAAGCTAAAAGAAATGAAAATACACAGCACACAACACCACCACTGGCAATATTTCTTTCATAGCCTTCATCCAAATTGTATTAATGAATAGGTTCCTGCCTCTTGGAATCAGAGTCAATCATCAAACATAATGTGTTGAGTTAACCATGATGCTAGCATACAATCATGCAAATTAATTTCATCAGCAGAATTGAAAACATAAGTTTGGAATATATCAAATTGCAACACAGTCTACCCAATATCCATCTGCAGACATTAGCAGACCTATGTGTAGCTGCTACCACTGACTAAAGGTCATCCTGGTTAGCAGAATATATTGACCTCCAAAGCCACTTAGACACACCTTGCTTTGGTTAGTGAGTTCCAAGCCAGATACTTTACCAACTGAACTAGGTGTGAGGCAGGGTCTGAAAATGTGCTATCCTGATCTTCAGTGTGTGATAGTTGCATTTATAAAGTGATTGGTGTCGACAATGTGGACTTGTGCGGATGGTAATATTGACTTAATGACTGATGTTGAACCATAGAATTGCACTTCCAAGTTCAGACTAGCTGCAAATATGAACCAGAAAAAATATGACAGATCAAATTGATCAGCAGTGTCATAGGCAGTTTCTGTGTTGTGTTTTTCAAGCTCATTGAATGACTAGTCAGCACTGTATATTTCAATTTAGAGTGTCATGAAACTGCATTGCATATTCCACCAAAGCTTCATTTTTACAAGGGGTATCAATAACATGAATAATTGAAGAAACAAGTTTTAGAATGGGTATATCTAAAATACATGATCATGACTATGATTTTCAGAATAATTTTGGATAATGACTCTTGTTTGCACTGATAGCATAAAACAAAACATATATCATTAAAAATATAGCTGGCATATATAACATTATATACAGGGAATATAAGGCATAGCAATACAACCTTCATAGTTGCTGCACACATAAACACCAACCAAACCAATATAAGGTATGGTTAACTGCCATAACTGCAGACACATCCTATCCTCAGACTTTTCATGCTCTCAAAATGTAAACAATACTGACACACTAAACCACTGTGTTGGTATCGTCAGCATTCTGATAGCATGAAGTCTGAGGTTAGGACATTTCTGAGAGATTGGACTTTTACCCTACCTAAAGGTCTAATCCTGATCTCTTGTCACATCCAAAATAGGTACTGGACTTTTCATTTTACTGGTGGCATAAAGATACTGATGCACACAAACACTGATGCATCACTAAGATCATGACAATTCTGTTATTTTTATGTTACCAGAGATTAGACCTTCACCCTAACATTTGAGTAGCAATTATCCCATTGTACTGCAAATATGGAGACTCAGCATACCATCATTCCATTAAATTACATTGTTGTAATAATGAAACAATAATGCAAACGCTAAGGACACAAAACAACAAACCTTCTTACGGCCTTTGTGGATTCGCCAAAAGCTTCTGTTTTCTAAACCCTTGACAGGTTCACCAATATCAAATGCAAAATCTTTTGCTGGATCTCTTGAGAAAAACGACCACATGACCTCTTTTTCTCCGAAACGGCTGCAGACAGACCCAACAAGCTATTTTTTTGGAAAACCTCAGAGTTTGATTTGCAAGAACGAGACAACTTGACGCATAAACGAAACGGAGGTAGCTAATTTCCAGCTCGACCCCCCACGCCCACCGCCGATCCTCCAACTACACACAGCACTAGCGCGGTAACACACAACACACAGTGCCGCAGCCCATAGCCGCAGCTTAGGGGCCAACAAAAATGTCCAAATGTCTTTCTTGCGCCATAACTGCATAAGGTTTACGATGACGTCAAAAAGATGCAAATATTGTAGAATTACGTGTAAATTTGTGTCGAAATTCAGCTTCAATCATGTGAAATTGGAAACTTCAAAGGAAAAACAGAAACTATTTTCTACAGTTTCCAACCCAAAGAACACCTTGAACAAACCAATAGTTCAAGTTCCTCTTTATCTAAAACGTCTAATTAATTCTGCATCACTGCTACGACGAGAAATGCTGCTACTAAAATGCACACTGGAACCCAACAACAGAAAGCAAGATATGTAGAAGACAATTCTTTAAAAAATATTAACTATATTTATGATATGTTGCCACCTATATAGGATGCATACGCTGCAAGTTCTTTCATGTTGAAAAAGGGTCATATCTAAGCAGCAGGCTTTGATTCACAAGTGCGTCACAACTGCTGCGTCATAATTGCACGCACGCCCTCAGCATTGACGTCAGCTGTTGAGGAGTCAGAGTGGCCTGTGTTCTCTGCCCTAATGGTGATCTAAAATAAAGAAATTGGCCGAATCGAAATAAACGACAAGTAGTTGGGCCATACGGGAGAGAAGTCACCTTTTCACTGTATTCAATCACATTTCATCATGAATCCGGAATAGTAAGTAGTCGGATGTTATTGGCGAATCTCGTCTGTAGCGTTAGACGTTTGTGGCGTATGAAATGGTTACAGGGCTAATCCTTTGTTAATTTCTTTGTCTTTTGTTTAGCATTTGATGATGTCTCAACATTTTATATCGTTACTTATCAGTTGCCACTTGAGTATATTTTCATTGTGTCACTGTCTTGCAATTCCTTGGCTTTGTGGTGTGCTTGGATTGGGAGCAGGATACCACAGTAGGTATACATGCATACCAATGGCTATTTTGGCAGAAAGAGCAATTATTAGTTAAGAGGCATATAGAATGTTGCAGTAGCAAAGCCTCTGTAAAATGTATAGTGAAATTGGGAGATACATTTCAGTATTTTTGATAATTTCCTGTAAGTTTTCACCCCACTGGTCTTCAATTGACATTGAGTGTGCAACAATGCAGCTGAATGTGTTAGGTGAAGATGGGGTCAGGGGCATAGGAACAACATAAAACGTAGGTGGCCATAGAACAATTTTACCTTGTTTTGGCAGAAACTAGACACTCCTATATCAGTCGGAGACACTATGGTCAAATTGTCTATTTTTGGAAATTACTTCTATAAATGGGAACGCACTTTCCAAAAATGGGAACGCTGATGACGTAAGCGTTCCCATTTATGGAAAATATCAGGAGTCCCTAGCTTTCTAGAGATTTCATCATTTTGTGTCTAAAAAGCACAAGTTTTACCTGGCGGATTCAGATTCTGCATAGTGATGTGCATATTTTACCCCTTGAAGTCACACTAATTTTTGCTCATTTACATCATCATCTGCTAGACATTGAAAACAAACTCTGGGAATATTTGTTTTTATAATATTTAGGAAATATTTGGCGATGAAAGAGCATTGGTATGCTATTCAGCGTATTGTGTTTAGTGATGGCATGACCTTGCAGAGTCTGTCCTGATTACGAATTGCAGCGTTCAGCTGATTGTGGTGTAATGTGGTGCTGGGTTGGCAAGGCATGTGGTGAGACTAAATGGATATTTTGTGTGATTTTGATTTATTTTTATGCTTAATTACGATCATTTTGGAAAAACAAGTGCTCATTTTACCTTATATATTTCACACTCTGGGTTGCCATGCTCAATGGTGAATAGAATTTGGGGTGATACATTTATATGATTGAGCAATATAAATTTATTTGTTAAACATATCAATGATACTTCAGTGTTTGAATTACAATGTTTGACCAGCTTGTCTTGTGTATATGTATTACCGTGGTAGACATGGCAGAATTTTGAAAAGATGGCAGGGGCCTCTCACTGACTTCACATGATCTATGAAAAACTAGAGAGTTCAAAGCTGTGAAAATGACTTCCTACTGGGCCAGTATGCAAAACGTGGCAGAAACATCAACAAGATATTTGGGGCAGCCCAAATCCCCCAAATCCCCCCAAATGGGGCAGCAAGCTGCCCCATTTCAGTTGGGGACACTATGGTAAGAGTTTCTATTTTTGGAAACTTTTCCATTTTTGGAAGATGCGTTCCCATTTATTGAAGTAATTTCCAAAAATGGCAACTTTCCAAAAATAGACAATTTGACCATAGTGTCCCCAACTGATATGCCCCACTGGCCACTATGCAATATTTTTTGCAGTTGAGGCCTTCTCGTCTTTATATTCCCCTTTGCCCCCATCAAATTGTCCTCATTAAACCAAATACAAGATGCTAACCAAAAGTGGGGACATACCCCCATTAGACAAAGACATAAAATAAAAGTGCAACAAAGAGCCTCTCATGCCCATCCAGTGTCCCAAAATTCCATTTTTGCTTGGGTGTCAGAATGGAAAATTTGAGCCAAGAGAGACGACGAGAGTGGAAAATGATGTAGAAAATGGTACAATATTGATTTCTGTTTTGAATATAAAAAACAGTAGTTTTCGTTGAAATCATGTACATTTAGTCAATATTTATGTCAGAATCAATATCACAATTCATAATTTGGGAGTGGAAAATTCACTCCTAAAATGGGGAGTGAGAGGGGAAAATAATTCAAATTTAGGTGTCATTTCGCACCCAAATCATTAAATTTTGGGACACTGTGCCCATCCAAGGTTACACATCCTCCTCCAATAGTCTTGCCCCTTCAAATCACCTTACTCTACCTGCCTTTAAAAAAAAACGAATCCCTACAAGTATTTTTCAACTAATCTCTTCTCTGTAAAGTATTTATGTGATATAATTTTGAAGGAAGCAAGTGTCGCTGCAGCAGTGACATCCCCTGGTAGCTTATTCCAATGTCTTACAACCCTTCCACTGAATTTTGTTTAGTTTGTGTTTGTTTAGTGTTTAGTCATTCCTATGCCTACAGGTAAGGTCAGAAAAAAACTTCATTTGGGCAACATTTTTTACAAAGACATTGGTCTATTAGAGTTTCCTATATGGGCAGTGAGATCAGCCTGATCCAGCTCGACTAGTTTGTATATTTTTTTGTGTCATATCCATGAAGACGTCTAACCAAAAAAACTTGATCTTTATATTCCCCTTTGCCCCATCAAATTGTCCTCATTAAACAAAATACAAGATGTACAGCGCCTAATGACCGTAATCTGCAGTTTGAACTCGTGACCTCGGATGACCTTGACCTGACCCAAGGTCAACAACAGCTTATAATGGTACTTGTAAGTGCCAGGCACACGAATCATACCGATGTATCGACTGCTTATACGTTTAATATAGCAATTTTGCGCGACAATTCCATCCATCGTGACCTTTATGACACGGTCAAACATTTTGTATTTGGCGTGACCTGTGACGTCATCGGTGACCCCGAGGTCAACAATATTTGGTTTCCCTCGATAAATTTGCCAGGATTTTTGTTTTTAATCGATCTAGTAGTTCCGGAGATCCGAGGGGGAGAGGTGGGAATAGCCCCCCCCCCCTGTAAGTCGCGTTATGGAAAATACCCCAGTAACTCGCGGTTTAAGCCCCAATAAACAAACTAGGTAATTGATTAGAAATCAGTTGGCCAGTGGCCACATAACCACTTTTTTATATGTGACCAACTGATGGAGGTGTTATCATAAAACACATTATGGTTTATAATATATTAGTGGAGGAGTTGACTTTATACATGTCATTATGAACATTAACAATAACAAAACTGTTACCCACTTACTATGCATTTGCCAGATCAAATCAGGATATGACAAAAATATTTATTTTTTGTTAATAGTGTCTTAAATATCCTGCAAGTTTGTTTTTATGATGGCTGAACAAGTACTCTCCTAACAATGCTAGTAACAAAGGGTGATTTTATAAATCTGATTTTGAGTGTATTTATAGATACTTCAGTGAGGTTATTTTTGTAAGATCAAAACCTTTCACCAGATTAATAATTTAAGCTAAGTACGCCTAACACCAGTCAGAAATGTTGTTTGCTAAACTAACTGCAGCTATGTGAATATGTTGAACACTATACCTACATCAATGTTTCTTGAACACTCTTTATTTCTAAATGATGTAGTTTTGTACGATTTTGGTGAAAATATTGGCATGTCTATTGCAATAATTTAAAGAACATAGTCACAATTTGCAATAAAGATCTTGATTTCATCCAAAATGAAAACTAACATTTTCATGGGATGTTATGTATGTATGTATGTATGTATGTATGTATGTATGTATGTATGTATGTATGTATGTATGTATGTATGTATGTATGTATGTATGTATGTATGTATGTATGTATGTATGTATGTATGTATGGATGTATGTATGTATGTATGTATGTATGTATGTATGTATGTATGTATGTATGTATGTATGTATGTATGTATGTATGTATGTATGTATGTATGTATGTATGTATGTATGTATGTATGTTATCATTATGTTATGCCATTTATTTCGTGATTAGTTCTGGTAGTTGTCTGGCCTCATTAGTTTAGTTATATAGTTTATGTCGGGCATGTATTGTCTTGATCTCTGCTACCTGCGATAGTGTAGTGAGGTAAAGCTGACCAGTAGTATGCAGGAGTCATGAGCAGCCTTGGGATTTGGGCCATTTTCTGGACTTCTTGGATCCAAAGAATTTTGCTCTCTTTTCGTCTGATCTTACCGACATTGTAGTTAAAATATAATTCAATTTTCCTCAGAAGGATTTAATATCTATTACAAATCAAGATTTTTTACTTTCCAAGTAAAATAATAATTCAAAAATG
This sequence comes from Chirona hameri, assembly GCA_036785665.1. Lineage (NCBI taxonomy): Eukaryota > Metazoa > Arthropoda > Thecostraca > Balanomorpha > Balanidae > Chirona > Chirona hameri. The sequence continues at coordinate 39,496 of JAXIVJ010004417.1, read as the reverse complement.
AAAATCTTAACTTGCCTGACAATACAATTTTACTCTCCACCTATGGATTTTTACTCTCCGGGACCAGGTCATGAAATGAAAAGCACACTGGTCATGACTCATGAGTTATATGATGTCAGTATGTACTGTTTGCCCTGTACCAATGTTCATGTGAAAACATTTTGTGAGTTAGCACCCTCCCCCAGACAATACAAAAATCAAAATGTGATCTGATTTGATGACAGCTAAAACCAATACTTGTTTAGTTTTTGGACCTGATGTTGGTTCTTCAAATGGGTCTATTTAACAACAAATTGCAATTTCACTTGCTACAGAAGACTACATGTTCTTGGGTGCATTAATGACTTGAGTTCTGTGTATGTGAATGTGTGATTCTATACAATTTGCATACAACCCCATGCCATAACTCAATATATAAATTCCCCTCACACTTGCATATCCCCAGAACATTTAAACAAAACAGTCCCCCAAACATTTTGCATGTTACCTCTCCATCTGTATTTGTTCCACACAGTGGTATGCTTATTTAGGGCTTACAATTCTGTGAAGTTGCCTTTTGTCTTGTGCAAATATCCAATCTGCATTTTGAGAAAGCTCAATGACTGAATGTTTAGAGACACCCATGCTATGTAAGGTGCTAAGATGTGCTATTTTGAGTGTCAGTTATATACTGTAATATGTGATTGGAAAATGCGGTTGTGTGCTGTTGTGTCGGCTGGACCATGATCAGTGACCAATGGTCATAATCACTGATCACGAAGACAGAAATGCGATCTGTCTGCTGTGCTGCAGTGACATCTCACCTATGATCGTGTGTTGACAGACTGTGTGATGTTCTGCTGTGCTGCTGTGACATCTCACCTATGATCGTGTGTTGACAGACTGTGTGATGTTCTGCTGTGCTGCTGTGACACCTCATTAATTGTCCTGTGCTGAAAGACTGTGATGTTCTGCTGTGCTGCTGTGACATCTGACCTATGATCCTGTGCTGACAGACTGTGTGCTGTTCTGCTGTGCTGCTGTGACATCTCACCTATGATCGTGTATTGACAGCTGTGTGCTGTTCTGCTGTGCTGCTGTGACACCTCATTAATTGTCCTGTGCTGAAAGACTGTGATGTTCTGCTGTGCTGCTGTGACATCTGACCTATGATCCTGTGCTGACAGACTGTGTGCTGTTCTGCTGTGCTGCTGTGACATCTCACCTATGATCGTGTGTTGACAGACTGTGTGATGTTCTGCTGTGCTGTTGTGACATCTCACCTATGATCGTGTGTTGACAGCTGTGTGATGTTCTGCTGTGCTGTTGTGACATCTCACCTATGATCGTGTGTTGACAGACTGTGTGATGTTCTGCTGTGCTGCTGTGACATCTCATTAATTGTCCTGTGCTGAAAGACTGTGATGTTCTGCTGTGCTGCTGTGACATCTCACCTATGATCGTGTGTTGACAGCTGTGTGATGTTCTGCTGTGCTGCTGTGACATCTCACCTATGATCGTGTGTTGACAGCTGTGTGATGTTCTGCTGTGCTGTTGTGACATCTCACCTATGATCGTGTGCTGAGAGACTGTGTCTGTTTCAGTGATTACCTGTTCAAGCTGCTTCTGATTGGCGACTCAGGTGTGGGAAAGTCATGTCTGCTCCTCCGGTTTGCAGTAAGTTTGACTTCAACTTCGCTGACGATTCTAATCTTTGCAGGGTGAACATTGTGTAAAAATGTCTAATTAGCGGTCATCGTCCATAGAAGTACAGCTTCTTAGTATGACAACATGTATGTCTGTTATGTAATGCATCCACATTCGTTTGTGTGAGTGGTATGGGCGTCAAATAGCCTCGGTAGCTGCGGCCCCCTAAAACCCCAAGCCACCGCGTCACTTGAGTGGCTGATCACTTGAGTCCCTTCAATGTCCAGTCTTCCGGCCGCGTACATCTGCCGCCAGAAATTGCCGAGAATCGACTTGAGTTGTGTGATCAAGTATTATAGATCAGGGCTCATGTCTCAACCTTTGTTTATCATATCACTCAAATCTCATCTTATAAGCTACCCTATTCAAAAAGTTTGAACTCAACTGATTCGAAAAATATCATCTTCGGCAATAATATGAGAGGAGTGGGAGCAAGAGAGCACTAAATATGAGAGCACCGTAAGCTCTGTCATTTTAGCACTGTTTTCGAATATTCTCTTTCTACCCATGAGTCTCGTGCGGTGAATGTTACGCTGTAATTAAGATCATACTTAGCTGTTGCATGTTCTTTAGATGCCGTGCATTGTTCAGACGGTGTCCGACGGATATTCACTTCAATATCCAGTATCCGTGTATACACGTTCAGTTCATGTTCAGTTCATGATATTTTATTAACAGAAAATTGCATACACAACTTAAAACAATAGTGGATTGGCAGAAGTCGTGCTATCGCCTTGCTCAGTGACCACTGTCCTGAATCGGCTCAGTCGCTTCCAAGTGAACACTACGCACACTCTGTTATGCTGGCGACCTTTGACCCGTTTGGCAGATATCGAATCAAACTCAGCAACTCGTATTCAGGGGCCGTAACGAACCCTACCGCAGACAAACAAAAAAACGTCAACGTTGCTGGTTGTCGCAAAAGCGAACTGTGCTGATTGTCACAATCCACTTACGTCAAAGTGCGCGTTATCTGGTATGCAATTGACGCCGACCGACCTTGAAGGTGTAAACAGTCGTGCCTGACTCTCTCTGTGTATGTGTGTGTGTGTGTCTGGGGCCGAATGTGTGTCGCTGAATGTGTGTCACTGAGTGTATATGTGTGGCTAAATGTGCGCCGTTTTCGCCGTCTGTTCTCAGGACGATACGTACACAGAGAGCTACATCAGCACCATCGGAGTGGACTTCGTGAGTACCGCAGACCGCCGCCGCGGCTGGGATGGCCGGGCTGACCGGGTGTGACCCCGCCCCCCCCCCCTCCCCTCTCTGTCTGTCTGTCGTGTCTGTTCACACTGTCCGGTGGCAGTCTGTCCAGGATCGTCTCTGTCTGTCTGTCGTGTCTGTTCACACTGTCCGGTGGCAGTCTGTCCAGGATCGTCTCTCTCTGTCTGTCGTGTCTGTTCACACTGTCCGGTGGCAGTCTGTCCAGGATCGTCTCTGTCTGTCTGTCGTGTCTGTTCACACTGTCCGGTGGCAGTCTGTCCAGGATCGTCTCTGTCTGTCTGTCGTGTCTGTTCACACTGTCCGGTGGCAGTCTGTCCAGGATCGTCTCTGTCTGTCTGTCGTGTCTGTTCACACTGTCCGGTGGCAGTCTGTCCAGGATCGTCTCTGTCTGTCTGTCGTGTCTGTTCACACTGTCCGGTGGCAGTCTGTCCAGGATCGTCTCTGTCTGTCTGTCGTGTCTGTTCACACTGTCCGGTGGCAGTCTGTCCAGGATCGTCTCTGTCTGTCTGTCGTGTCTGTTCACACTGTCCGGTGGCAGTCTGTCCAGGATCGTCTCTGTCTGTCTGTCGTGTCTGTTCACACTGTCCGGTGGCAGTCTGTCCAGGATCGTCTCTGTCTGTCTGTCGTGTCTGTTCACACTGTCCGGTGGCAGTCTGTCCAGGATCGTCTCTGTCTGTCTGTCGTGTCTGTTCACACTGTCCGGTGGCAGTCTGTCCAGGATCCTCTCTGTCTGTCTGTCGTGTCTGTTCACACTGTCCGGTGGCAGTCTGTCCAGGATCGTCTCTGTCTGTCTGTCGTGTCTGTTCACACTGTCCGGTGGCAGTCTGTCCAGGATCGTCTCTGTCTGTCTGTCGTGTCTGTTCACACTGTCCGGTGGCAGTCTGTCCAGGATCGTCTCTCTCTGTCTGTCGTGTCTGTTCACACTGTCCGGTGGCAGTCTGTCCAGGATCGTCTCTGTCTGTCTGTCGTGTCTGTTCACACTGTCCGGTGGCAGTCTGTCCAGGATCGTCTCTCTCTGTCTGTCGTGTCTGTTCACACTGTCCGGTGGCAGTCTGTCCAGGATCGTCTCTGTCTGTCTGTCGTGTCTGTTCACACTGTCCGGTGGCAGTCTGTCCAGGATCGTCTCTGTCTGTCTGTCGTGTCTGTTCACACTGTCCGGTGGCAGTCTGTCCAGGATCGTCTCTCTCTGTCTGTCGTGTCTGTTCACACTGTCCGGTGGCAGTCTGTCCACGATCGTCTCTGTCTGTCTGTCGTGTCTGTTCACACTGTCCGGTGGCAGTCTGTCCAGGATCGTCTCTGTCTGTCTGTCGTGTCTGTTCACACTGTCCGGTGGCAGTCTGTCCAGGATCGTCTCTGTCTGTCTGTCGTGTCTGTTCACACTGTCCGGTGGCAGTCTGTCCAGGATCGTCTCTCTCTGTCTGTCGTGTCTGTTCACACTGTCCGGTGGCAGTCTGTCCACGATCGTCTCTGTCTGTCTGTCGTGTCTGTTCACACTGTCCGGTGGCAGTCTGTCCAGGATCGTCTCTGTCTGTCTGTCGTGTCTGTTCACACTGTCCGGTGGCAGTCTGTCCAGGATCGTCTCTCTCTGTCTGTCGTGTCTGTTCACACTGTCCGGTGGCAGTCTGTCCAGGATCGTCTCTCTCTGTCTGTCGTGTCTGTTCACACTGTCCGGTGGCAGTCTGTCCAGGATCGTCTCTCTCTGTCTGTCGTGTCTGTTCACACTGTCCGGTGGCAGTCTGTCCAGGATCGTCTCTCTCTGTCTGTCGTGTCTGTTCACACTGTCCGGTGGCAGTCTGTCCAGGATCGTCTCTCTCTGTCTGTCGTGTCTGTTCACACTGTCCGGTGGCAGTCTGTCCAGGATCGTCTCTGTCTGTCTGTCGTGTCTGTTCACACTGTCCGGTGGCAGTCTGTCCAGGATCGTCTCTGTCTGTCTGTCGTGTCTGTTCACACTGTCCGGTGGCAGTCTGTCCAGGATCGTCTCTGTCTGTCTGTCGTGTCTGTTCACACTGTCCGGTGGCAGTCTGTCCAGGATCGTCTCTCTCTGTCTGTCGTGTCTGTTCACACTGTCCGGTGGCAGTCTGTCCAGGATCGTCTCTGTCTGTCTGTCGTGTCTGTTCACACTGTCCGGTGGCAGTCTGTCCAGGATCGTCTCTGTCTGTCTGTCGTGTCTGTTCACACTGTCCGGTGGCAGTCTGTCCACGATCGTCTCTGTCTGTCTGTCGTGTCTGTTCACACTGTCCGGTGGCAGTCTGTCCAGGATCGTCTCTGTCTGTCTGGGGCGCCACCAGCCCGTGCTGCGTACATCGCCGGCGCCTTGTGACGTCACCTGACTGTGTGACGTCACTGGCAGTTGGCCCTGTTGATCATGCTCTGGCCACATGACATCGCTTAAGTCCCCTGCTGCGCAGCATCGCCAGACATATAGGTGGCGTAACTTGGTCCTTCTGGGCGCCGTTTGGTGCTACGTAACGCAGCGAACTTCGGAGCGCCGCTTTAATGCTACGCTACGTCACAAAATCTACGGCACTGCCGCTCTGACACGTCATGACTTCGCCGCGTGTAAACGTAACGTCGCACATATGAACGCTGCTTCGACGCTACGCTTTGTCACAAAATCTACGGCACAGACTCTCTCACACATGGCTTCACCGTGCGTACACTTGTGGCGAATTTCACCAAGTCGGCGACAGGTTCTAGAATATACTCATTATACATGTTTTACGTATGGCTCGCATGCTTTACGTAATCATGCACTAACATCCGCTCACTCAGAATGTCCAGCTAGTCCTGTTTGGAGTTGAGCCTGGCCATTTTTCGTCACGTCTTGGCCTATCGTGTCTGTCGTCCGGGTGTCATGTTGTATCGTAACTGGGCTGTCCGGGTGTCATGTTGTCGGGGGCATGGTAACTGGGCTGTCCCGGTGGCATGTTGTCAGGGACCGGTTTTGTCGGAACACCCGTGCCGGCCTGTGAAGTGCTACGCCGGGGGGGGGGGGGGGGGGGGGGGTGTTCTCACCCAGAAAGCACAACAATCGCTGCTGATAGTCGGATTGCACCATCCGATGTTTCTTTCTACTCCTTGGGCGTTGTTTGTGTTAACTGAGCCCCGCCGCTTCCGCGGGGTGTGTAACTGTCGACCGTTACGCTTCAGTGCTCTCGTTCATAAATAATGTCAAACGAACACATTTTCCTGAAGTATTCATCCACAGTCCTTATATGGAAGGAGGTCAGTCAGTATGTGTCATCGTTGCGGCTGACTTCAGTTTTCGAGACCGTTTGCCCTGTAGGGAAAGTGACGCATCAGCGGCGAATTTGGTTACCGATCTATAGGAGCCATCACAATCAGTGGGATCTATGGGGCGGGGACTTAAAACACGGTGTTAAAGGGAACAGGTCACCTTGAAAGTTGTCTTGAAATTTGGCTATACGGGGTATTTCAAGCTGAAAAAACGAATATGGCATTTGTTTGGACGATAGATGGATATCCGTCGAAGGCACGAAACAGCCGAACAGCGTCTTCTAAAAGGGCCCCTTTTAGAAGACGCTGTTTCGTGCCCCGATCTACTACCACGACACTAGTCCTGCGTCGAAATTACTTAGCGTTGCGAGGCAATTCTTTCACCACAACCCGTTTTTCGATCTGCTCTACAAATCTGCTATCTCAGTTAAAAACCTCATGTTAAAGGTGAACTATTTCCTTTAACCTGTTGGAAAACTCAGGGTGCTGAAGGATGACTGGGTATTCACTACCCAGTACACGGGTTTGAAGGGCATTTCGCTGTTCTAATTATATTTAGGTCTGAAATTAACGCGGCATTCTTGTCTGATTGGTGAGAGTACCGGGACTTAAAACTTAACATTTGAAGCGTCGTTTAACCCGCGCGGCGCTGGGGTCTCCAGCCGAATGCGCCCCGCTGGGGGGGGGGGGGACGAATCTAACGCATACCCGAAATTCCTAAAATAAGGTCACATGTCAGGTCACGGTCGGGTCAAATGTCAAAATCGAGTGATTTGAGTTGATGGGTCATACTGTCCATTCAAAGCCTTAGATTACGACTATTATCGCACAAAAGGCTCTCAAAGGTATGATACATTCTACCACGTTGCCGAAAGTGAAATTGTAAGCAAAGGTCAAGGTCAAGGTTAGGTCACAAAAGGTCACTATTGGCAAGAGGTCTACGGAAGTCATGCGACACATGTTTTATGGGTTATTTTACACGTATAATTCGATATCAGTAGCCATTTTCACGCCCTGACCCCATATAATGGCCCTTAGGTGAAGTTCAGGTCAAGGTCAGGTCGCAGGTCAAAATTTGAAATTGGTTAATCTAAATACAAAAGGCATGTTTCTAGACTAGTTTTGTCTCAGAAATACAGTGGTGACATTTATTTGCATGTATCTGGTCACTACAAACCATAAAAACAATTTCAAAAATGACGTAGTGAGTTACTCATACTTAGCCATAAGTTAGTCAAAAATAAAGATATTGCTTTGAAATTTGGTGTTGGCATTATTTATACTTGGTTCTCCAATTTATATTCCGGTGATTTGAATATATTTGACAATTTTGATTTTGTGAACAAACAAAATATCCCGAGAAAAAAATCAGTTTTTTTTGGGGGGGTCAAATACTTTTTTGTTGTTGAAAATTCGAGATAGCCATCTTGAAGCGAATGTCATTTTCTTCCTATTCACGTTCTTGTATTTGCAATTTGCTTCAAAACTCGATTGTCTACGATTTTGACAACATTTATCGGGTTTCCACTAAAAATGGCATGGTATGACGTCACTAAAACGTCATTATTTACCAAACTACTTCACCAATTCCAATTACATTTTGACAAGACGTAGAATTGATGCAGCATAAGGTACCGAAAGTTTCACTTCGATATCTGTCATAGTTTTCAAGTTATTGAGAAAATTCGGGAGGGGAATAAAATTTACCCCCCCCCCCCCCCTAGCGCCGCGCGGGTTAAATGCTATATTGATGAGTTATTACAGTGTTGTTTCTCTATTGTGTCATTGTGTGGTGCGACTTTCACCCCCGCTTGAGTCCGATAACCTATCTATGACAACATGCATATCCCTTGAATCTCGCGTAAAGTCGCCGATTTTTTTTGCGATTGTACGTGCCATGACCCTGTTTTGTGTATTGTTACCTGATACTGCGCCGTCTATCAGCCACGATGATATCGTAACCGGCCTTTGTTGATACCCGCCTTGGTCAGCCCCATGGGTACCGTTACCTTGCAGAAGTGCTGGGTCGGCCCAGTTAATCGACAATTGAATCGACCTCGAAAAATAGGCTGCGTTATTAGATCAGGACCATTGTATTTTTTCCATATATGCTAATGAATCATCAGGCCAATTTAGTTAGATAATATACCATTATCATTCGGCTGTCTCGGCTTTTGCGTCTTCATGTCATGAAGCTGACCTCATCTCAGATTTCGATATTTGACAAGGAGTGTTTTGCTCGGTCATCGTCCACGAATACGTTTAATCTTCACTATGTGTGCTATTGATAGAACACGTGGTGCAGATTCAACGTATTCGTGCAGGACGTCACACTCCGTCCCGCTGACCGTTCTCCGTGCGCCTCGCTCCGTCCCCGCTAACCTTGCCCTGTGTGTACCTCCCCCCCCCTCCCTCCCTCCCTGCAGAAAATCCGCACCATCGAGCTGGAAGGCAAGACGATCAAGCTTCAGATCTGGGACACGGCTGGCCAGGAGCGGTTCCGTACCATCACCTCGTCCTACTACCGCGGCGCGCACGGCATCATCGTCGTCTACGACTGCACGGACCAGGAGAGCTTCGGCAACGTCAAGCAGTGGCTCCAGGAGATCGACCGCTACGCGTGCGACAACGTCAACAAGCTGCTGGTCGGCAACAAGTGCGACCTCGCCGCCAAGAAGGTGGTCGACTTCACCACGGCCAAGGTGAGTGTCTGAGTGGTCTTGGTTGTGCGGCGCGGTTCGTGGAGGTTTGGTTTGATCGGTGCTGTCCAGCGCGGCGAGGCTCGCTGCCCGGTCGGGCCAGAGCGAGGAGTCACGCTGTGCTGAGTCGGCCCATCAGAGCGTGTACGAACGCAGCGGCGCGTCACGCCGGGCCCGTATGGAAAGTGGTCGCTCCGACACGTGCTGAGGGACAGTCTCCTTGTGTATTTGCTGGACAGGACGCGCGCGATATTGATGGGAGTTCCCCGGTACGGGATAGATCTGGGACACGGACATCAGACGGTGGCACAGGACGGGTTTGTGCGTTGGGGGGGGGGGGGGGGGGGGGGGTGTTGATTGCACTTGCACTGTGTCGGAGCTAGAAGGGAAGAGACGAGGAGACAGCAGTCGATGAATAATGTGAATGGGCGTCGTGACTAACAGTGGACTATCTGCATGAGAAGCGGATTAATAGCTACTGCTCACGCTGTTGTGGTCTTCAAACCGATCACTTGTAGAGTCAAGGTCCTAGCACGCGCACTGCAGGGGAGGGGTTGATTTCCGCCCTCCCCCCTCAGGTTTTTCAAAGATAGCGAAAAAACGGCGGCGCACAGCGCCGCCGGGTTTTGGCACACCTGTTAGGACATCAATTGCGCACACGTTGGAAAAAAATAACCTCTGGTCATCTCAGGTCAGGTCACCAGACCAGGTCAAGTGACCACACCTCCAAAATGTTTGCAGTTGTGCCAAAGCCAGAGTTTTTCACCGATCAGTTTGAAACTTACAGGATGTTATGAGGGCATAAGTACTTACAATTCGTATATCTCGGAATTGTGATATCGGTGACTTAAGGTCAGGTCAATTTCGTAACCTCTCCATAATAAGTAAATGGGGAAATATACAAATGCTTCCTATTTCAAGGATATGCATGATATTAGTCCAATTACTTCTGGATCATGTTATTATAGGATATTCTTGATGATCCAAGTGTAATTTTTGTTCAGTGACCCCTATGGGTCATTTGAGGTCATGAGAGGTCACCATCACTTTGTTGTCAATAACTCCCGACATAATGAAGATAGAGAAGTAAAACAGACATCAATGTGTTTGTATCGTCGAGATACGTCTTCATATATGCAAAATACCCTACTTGGGTCACCACTTGACCTTGACCTGAGGTCAAATTGTTAAGTTGACTTAACAAGGTCACCATGTATATCATTCAAAGCGCCTTGACAAGATAAACACAATGGCGTAAACAGTTTCCCGTTATCTTTATTACGTGAAAAGTTAATAGCAAAAAAACGATTTAGCAAAAAAACGGCATTTTTCTTTTCTTTTTTACCTCTGGAGCATCAAATATTGACCTGAGATCAAATCTGAGGATACTTTAGCGATGTTAAATTTCACTGGCTGGCGTTGGATTTTTTCCGTTTGTTTCTAACTAGCATCGTTTCTGAGATATATGGGAATTTCTGGAGCGATGTCCTAAAATAGGAAAAACTGGAAAATTTAACCTTTGATGACCTCTGGTGACCTCAATATTGACCTGACCTAAAAGAACGCTGAAATACTTTCGATAGATCATTTACCAAGCTATCAAATGCCTTTTTCCGCTTCTCGCTACGTAGCGTAGTTTTAGAGATCTCAGGGGGGGGGGGGCGGAAATCAACCCCCCCCCCCCTGCAGTTCGTGTTCGGCGCAAAGCCCCTGCAGTGCGCGGGCTAGGATTGTTTTGAGACTTGGATGCAGAGTGGAAAATTTTGGCTAAAAATAAGCGTAAATATTGGAATATTCGACCAAGGCATTATGTACTCGGCTTTATAAATACCCAATTACGCGCTCACCAGAATTTGTTATTACTTATGCCAATTCTTAGCCGTCTTTCCCTCCACCGGCTGTCCCAATCATTACATCCACAAATCAGTCAGGGTTCCAATTTATCCAATTCATTAAAAAAATAGAGGGGAAAATTAACTGTAGAACTCGGGAAAAAGAGTGGAAATAGTATCCATAATGCGTCGTTCTCCACCCAAATTTCCCAGTGCTAGGACACTGTGTAGAGTCCACCACCGTGTATTCAATCGTTATGCGGCCGTGGACGCTTATCTAGCCGATCACCAGCTGTGGAATCACTGTTTATCTCGCCGATCACCAGCTGTTTCTGAGAGTCAGTGGCTGTCCGGCTGGCCGACTGCCGCCGGGTTACTGTACACACTCGCGTCTCTGGGCCGTCCCCCGCTGGACTCCGGCGGGCCTTCTCTGGGCCGTCCCCCGCTGGACTCCGGCGGACCTTCTATGAGCCGACTCTCGGTGGTAGCGGCGGCGGCGGCGGCTCTGACGGTGGTGGCAGTGGCGATGGTCCGGCGGCGACTGTGCCGTTTCCTCTGGCCGACCAGCAACGACTGCTGATTCGGGGTCAGCACGGCCGCCTGGCTCTGCAGGCTGGCCAGCAGCTGGTTACCAGCCTGCGTGGCCAGTGCCGTCCGCAGCAGCATGGCGCACGACTCCTCCAGGCCGGCGCTGAGTAGGGTGACCTGAGCCGTGTCCAGCGGCGGCGCCGGCCGCCCGGAGCACGGCCGCGACGCCTCCTGCTCCGCCGCCGCCGCCGTGGAGCACAGGGCCGAGCCGCACACGGCCGGCTGTGTCTGAGGAGGAGGAGGTGCCTGTGCAGCAGCCGGCGGCGCCAGGAGCCAGGCCGCTCTAGCCAGGGTGAACATCACGCCGAACATGCCTCGGAGCAGCACGGCCAGCGCCCACAGCCCGTGCGGCAGGTGGACGTGCTGCAGAGTGCGCTCGATGGCCGGCTGATGGCGGCGCAGCCAGCCGCGCAGCAGGCCGCGGTATAGCAGGACGGCGCCGGCGAACCGCGGCGTCAGCAACCACAGCAGCAGCGCCAGCTTGGACTCACTGTAGAGCGGCAGCCAGGAGAGCGCCGCGTCGGCCGGCAGCTCGGCGGCTGTCAGCAGCGCGAATACGACCCAGTAGGCGAGCAGCGACTGCTGCGCGGCGGCGTCATCCTGCTCCAGCGCCTTGAACGAGGCGAAGGCCGGCAGCACACCGCCCAGGACGAGCGTCACCACCCGTACCACGCCCAGTGGGATCATGGTGGCGGCAGTGGCACTGGCGCTTTACTGCCGATATAGCTCACATGACACTAACGCTATACTGCCGATATAGCTCACATGACACTGCCGCTTTACTGGCAATGCAGTTCACATGATGATACAGTTAAAAGATACGGGGTTTAAAGGACTAAACTTAGTTGTTTGGCAGATGAATAACAATGGGTTTTCACGATATAATTGTTGGGAGAAATATTGCAGCTTTACTTGCCGATTTAGTTGACAAAAACGTCGGGGCTGTCATTTTTGTCTTGTTGCTGGAGTTAAAATTATCGATGTCACCGTCTTTACTGCCACGGGCTCTTCGTTTCGGGAATTGCGGGCTCAAGTTTCGTTCTTTGCTAGCACAGTGCCCAGTAGAAGCGTTTGACGGTGTCGGCGAGCTCGTAGCAACCCACTACATGCCAGTGCAGTGTTACACCGGTGGCATTTACACGGGCTTCTTGAGTTCAGTTCAGCGGGCGTAGGTCACCTGTCACATGTGACATAGATCACAGCGGTCACGTGGAGTACGGTGTGAGTGCAGTTGTAGCCACGCTGTGCGGGGTGGGTTTTAATCCGATACTGTTTATGTGGCAGTCATTTTCGCAGTGTTCCCGAAAGATGGAGCACCGTTTACGGTCGTGGTCATGTCTTACAGGACTGCTTTGAAGTGCTGTGTATTCTTTGATATCGGAAGTTGCGCTCTCAGCCAGTGCGCAGTATTTCCCAGAACGCCGGAAGTGCCACTGAATGACGCCGCACTTGTCTCTCTGTCTCCTCCCGTGTCTCCGTGTCTCCTCACTTGTATCTGTGTCTCATCCCGTGTCTCTGTGTCTCCTCACCTGTATCTGTGTCTCCTCACCTGTATCTGTGTCTCCTCACTTGTCTCCGTGTCTCCTCCCGTGTCTCCGTGCAGGAGTACGCCGACCACTGAATGCCACTGAATGACGCCGCACTTGTCTCTGTGTCTCCTCCCGTGTCTCTGTGTCTCCTCACTTGTATCTGTGTATCCTCACTTGTCTCTGTGTCTCCTCCCGTGTCTCCGTGCAGGAGTACGCCGACCACTGAATGCCACTGAATGACGCCGCACTTGTCTCTGTGTCTCTCCTCCCGTGTCTCCGTGCAGGAGTACGCCGACCAGCTGGGCATTCCGTTCCTGGAGACGTCGGCCAAGTCGGCCACTAACGTGGAGCAGGCGTTCCTGACGATGGCCTCCGAGATCAAGAGCCGCATGGGTCCGCAGTCGGCGGCCGAGCAGGGCGGCGGACGGGTTAACATCCAGGAGGGACGCCCCATCGAGGCCAACAAGAGCGGCTGCTGCTGAACGCAGCCGGATAGGTGGGTGAAGACGGAGAGGGGGGATGGTGGCGGTGACGGGTAATGGGCAGGCCGGTCAGGAGAGGAAGAGGCGGGCTGGTGAGAAATAGGTGGTCCTGTGCTGGGCCTCATGTGGATGTGGAGGCGATGAATGGTTGTCGTAAGGTACGTGGTGTGCTGAATTTTCAACCATTCCATCTGAGCTGTGCGAACCCATACAACGTCAGTGACGGTCGTGATACATGTTGGTGATAGCCATTCTCGATAGGACGTTCGCCTCTCTCTGTGTGTGGGTATCAGTTCTGACTGGCGTTCACCATTGCAGGTGAATTGGTGCGGTGGCCCGTCTCTGGCCAGAGACAGCTGCCGACCCAGTCGGCTCCATCTGATGTCCGCCCACCTCCTCTGCGTCTCCCAGGCGAGACTGGACAGCACGGCCCTGACCTCACCAGACCTACACACACGGACACGTAACGACACATGCCGACACGGACACACACGGACACACGGACACACACGGACACATGGACACGTGCCGACACATACACCGACACACCGACGCAGGCGCTCAGACAATGACACAAACGACACACACGGACAATTACCGGCACACGTATACAACGAGACACAAACGCTCTGAGATGGTACAAGGGAACTATCACCCTGTCCTGCCTGGCCACACGCGCACGCGCGCCTACACCCCTGACGAACGGACTGACGCGGACATACCTCGAATCACCAACACCGGTACTCCCTTCACAGACACAGTTAGCCACACACTCGGTTGTGCACGGATAGTTAATAATCGCCGGCGCGTGTCTTCGATGCTGCAGGCTCCTCTCCTTTCCGTCTCTCCACGCAGTCCCCCACGACCCGGTGTTGTGTGTGTACATACGACGGACTCGAACGTGCGCGTGATCGGTGAGCGGGACGTATGCGTCGGTGGCCGAGTGTGAGCGTGCGTGTGTGAAGTGGGCGTCCCTGTGATGGACGTGCGTGCGATGTGAGCCCTGGCAGTGACGCGGCAGCGCCAGACGGAGGAGCGAGAGGCCCGGGAGCGAGTCAGGCGAGTCGGCTTTATGGCAGAGAGTTTCTTATTATTATCTGATTATTGTGTCTGCTGGGCTAATTTGGGACGGTTTCCGGCGATTCGTTTACTCTGGCGTTGTGCGTGAACAAATTATGCTGTTTTATTCTGTATATGGTAGCGTCCAGTGTAGTACGGGGTTATTTATGTGAGTGTCGCAGCGAACACGTGCGGCGGCGGTCGGCACCGTCCCGGCTGCTGCTGCTGCCACCTGTCGGCGGCCGGCGGAACGTGCAGTGTGCGCGGCGGTCGCCAGTCGGCGCTGGTGTAGGCATTCCACGGAGACCGAGACACTACATCCGCGCAGCACCCGACCCGGAGAACGGATCAAGGCCTGACACGAGCGTACGACAAATACGGATGATTGTACACAACGTGCTTGCTTTGTACACGTGTCTCATTAAATAAATTATCCAAATGTTTGAGCCGTTTTCGCTGTGTCCGCGCGGCGTATGCTGAACACCAACACGAGGCTGATTTATTTAAGACGAATGTATGATTATTTATTGGGTTATGTTTATTTTGACATTTTAAGTCAAATACTGACTTCATCATGTTCCCTTTCAGACATTAACATGATTGCCTTGTCCGAGATACGCTGAGCTATCGTGGAGTTTTTTCCGGGTCGGAATGTTTAACGTCTGTTGTCCCTTCCGATTTTCATAGCAGGTATCGGGTACTCTCAGTGGCGTCGCCACACAATTTTGAGGGGGCAGCCAGAGGTTTGGGGCATGGGTGGAGATTTTCCGGAAAAAAATGTGGTGCGAAATGTCATTGGGTGGTTGTTTTTCATGGCTAAGGTGACACCATTTAATGACCATTTAACGTCAGAAAACCTTCAAATCTGACAAAAGTTGGTGGAGCAAAACACAGTTGGTGGGGCAGCGGCCCGAGCATTTGAATAGGAAACTCCACCCATGGTTGGGGGGGGGGGGGGCAGCCCCATAGTCATAGTCATAGTCATAGTCAGGTTTATTAAGGGACTCCATAAAACATGGCTTTTCTGCCCTCACGTCATGAACATGAGAATACAAATAAAATGGGTACACAATGCATAAATCTATCTAAAATGGTGTTAATTGTTCCCAGGTCTGCAGACGCTAATCACAGGCGACCCTTGCGCGCATTCCACACACTCACGGCTCTAAACGGAAATGTGCGTTTGCCACGCTCTGTCCGCACTCTTGGGAGTTCCAGATGACCTCCACGAATTCCACGAGTGGCCCTAACCGACACATCGGACCGACTCCGTACGAGATCGGCAAGCGCCGGCGGCGCGCCGGGCGACATCAATCTGCGCAACATGGCCGCATCACGCTCCTCCAACATACCGTCAAGCCGATCCCACCCTAACGATTCCAGGGCAGGAGTGATATGCTCACGCCGGGACAGTCCAGTGACGATGCGTGCTCCAAAATTTATAACCTTCTGCACCCGATGACGCATAGGACTGATGTTAAAATCCTGCGAATCTGGGGCCGGACTCCGGCCGGAGCGATCCTGAGGTCCCCAGTCCCCCCGGTGGTGACGCCACTGGTCGCCCCCTATCCGGCCATTGTGAAGTTTGCTAAGAGCCAACACGAAAAATAAAGAAGGAGTGGAAGATAAACGATGAACAATATCCAGATAGGGTGCGCGTTCGTCGCCCACCGGTGGCCATAACCATAGCCATCGGCGTAACTATCGGCGTTATGACTGGTATAATGCATCCATCGGGTGTTTGCTCTGCGGTTCACCCGCTCTTTCCCTCCGTTCAGCAACCAACCTGTTTGCGTGCCTATTTACAGCGGTTCCAGCCCACGGTACCCGGACATAGGGAGGGGAAGCCGTGTTTACGGACGCATGGCACAACCGTGTTCAGTGGCGCATTTATAAATCCGTCAAGGGGGGGGGGGGACCAAGGCCTCAAGAGGGCGCCAAACCCCCACACGAGGGCGACTCTTTTTGTGGCCAAAAGTTATCCCCATTTTTTGTCTCCGCGGATTTGGGCCCGTCACCTTATTTTGGTATTCGAACTTAAGAAGTTAAAAAAAAAAGATTTTGTGGATTTTGTCCGATTTTTATGAGTTTTTTTTTTGGGGGGGGGGGGGTCAAAACCAAAAAAAATCAAAAACCGAGATTTCCATTTGAATGTGATTTCCTTTCTTTTGACGTTTTGTATTTGCAATTTACTTTAAAACTCCATTTTCTACGATTTTTGCAAACATTTATCGTTTTTCCACCAAAAATGGCATGACATGACGTCATTAAAACGTCCTTATCCCCCAAACACTGTATCAATGTCATTTACATTGTATGCGAAGACGTAGCATTGATGCAGCATAAGGTACTAAAAGTTTCATGTTCATATCTATCATGGTTTTCAAGTTATTGAGAAAATCCGGGAGGGGAGGGGGGGGGGGCAAATTCTGCCCCCCCCCCCCCCAGCGAGGCGCGGGTTAAGTGTCACCGGTGCTGCTTGAATTGCATCAGGTGCGCTGTTTTGTATATCATTGAAAAACAGGATAAATAAAAACTTCAAATTAAATCACTCGAGAGAAAAAAACTTCCGTTTTCATAAAGTTTTCTCCTAAGATCATAATTTATCACGTTCAGTGCAGGGAACGCATACTTGTATTGAATACCCCCACCAAGATTCCTGTGAGGAGGGGCATTTGCCCCTGATGCCCCCCCCCCCTTTTCTGGATCCGCCAGCGCCGTCAGCGAAAGGTGTTGAGCGGGGGGGGGGGGGGCGTAAATGATACAAATAGCAAAATAACAAAGCAGTTAATGAAAAGAAATTATACAATAAATCGATAACTTAAATTTACTGTTCTTTCCACTTGATGATATTCTCGAATATTTTTTAACCGTGGAATTCGTGGAATTGACCAGGATTTGTGAACAAATAACACAAAACAAAACAATGAAATAAAAAGACACCAAAACCAAAATAATGGCAATACAGAGGCATTCTGTCTTTTCCATTCATGAATTGGATACCTAGAGCAAACTGAGGAATCCTCGCGATAAAGCACAACACCTCAATTAAAGAAGTGGATGGCAAACAAACAATTTTGCACTCGGGCCAGCCGAAATCCACCCACCCCGTTCCCCGGCTTCACAAGATCAATCCTGTCCTATTCCCCGGTCTGCCGAAGTCCCAGGCATGCGGAACTCCGCCCTGCCCCGCACACAGGCCTTTCCAAATCAGCCCTGTCTCCACCCTTGAGGTCTGTCGAAATTCATCCTACTCCTGTTCTCTCCAGCCTCCTAAAAAAGATTCCAGGGTAAAAAGTAAAAAAGGAAAAAGTAAACGGACGGAAAGTCAAGGGGTAAAAAGTCGACATCGCTAAAAGTTGAAAGATAAAAAGTCGAAAAGGTAAAAAGTCAACATGGGAAAAAGTCAAAACGCTAAAAGTCGAATAGTAAGAAGTCGTATAGATACAAGTCGAAAGATAAAAAGTATAAAGGTAAAAAGTCGAAAAGGTAAAAAGTCAACAGCAAAAAGTCAACACGCCAAATGTCAAATCGTAAAAAGTCGCATAGCTAAAAGTCAGCGCGTAAAAAGTAAATGCTTGGGTCAGTTGAATTTCATTTGGGTATTGTGAATAGTTTAATGCATCTAATCCAGAGTAATTATTTGTTTTCTTGGGTTTGGGAGGGTTTGTTTTGCCATGGTCGGCAAAATACCTTCTGATGGCATAGTTGTTCATGATACATGTTTCATTGATAAATGACTCGGGGACTGCATCAATACACATCTTGACTGAAGTTTGTCTCACGCCAAAGTGGAATCGAAGCCATGGTTAAGGGTATGCCAATTGCCATATTTTATTTTGTGCTTAACTATTGAACAGGAGATAAGCAAGTCAATTTGAATTTGCATGCCCTCGGTAACGTTATCGTTTATCACGAGAACTTACATACTTTGATCGTATAGATCAAAGTGGTGTCAATGTGTCAATGTGTCAATGTGTCAATATGTCAATGTATTGTTGAAGCATTGCCTAAGGAAGGAAGCTTTGAATAGTTCAACCAACAAAGAAACGTTGACAACTTGCTTAGGGATAGGTAGCGTTGGATGCGGCACTGCTAAGTCTGATCTTCAGTTATAATTTGAACCATATATAACATCTACATAAATACATAAGACATGAAGTACTTATTTTTTATCAATGTTTGAACACGTTATTAAATGGGTCACACCACAATCAACTAACCAAAGCATAAGTCGACTAATCTCAATTCTTTTAAACTGTAGGTAGGTAATAGGTATATATGTACATTGTACACACGTTGTTGAGGTATATGTATAACGCGACTTCCGCGTTAATAGTCGGATAGTCCAAAGAAAAGAATTGAATGAACGGGAAGTCAAGAGACGAAAATTAAATGGTCCAAATGAACTGATTATCGTCATTGACTTTTTGCCATTTCAACTTTTTACCTTTTTACTCTTCATCTTTTTACTTTTATGGACGTCGACTTTTTGCTATTGGACTTTTAACGCATTTTTTTTCCATCTCGACTTTTTACGTTTTTTACTTTTCATCTTTCGATTTTTGGCGACGTTGACTTTTTACCATTTCTTCTTTTCATCTTTTGACTTTTAGCGACGTTGGCTTTTTACCATTTCGACTTTTTTCCTTCGACTTTTTGCCATTTCGATTTTTTGTCTTTTGACTTTTAGCGACGTCGACTTTTTACCCCTTGACTTTCCGTCCGTTTACTTTTTATCTTTGGACTTTTTCCTTTTCGTCTGTTGACTTTTTACCCTGTTGACTTTTTGTCACTTGACGTTTTATCCGTTTGACTTTTGGAGCGTCGACTTTTTTCCATGTTGACTTTTTGATTGTTGACTTTTTACCATGTTGACTTTTTGTTATTTGACTTTTTATCCGTTTGACTTTTGGTCCGTCGACTTTTTTCCATGTCGACTTTTTGACAGTTGACTTTTTACCCTGTTGACTTTTCGTCAATTTACTTTTTATCCGTTTGACTTTTTCACCGTTGACTTTTTCCCACGTCGACTTTTTACCCGCCGAATTTTAGGACTTTTGACTTTTTACTATTGACTAAATGTCCCATTACTTAACATCCGTTTACTTTTTGCCATTCGACTTTTCGTCCGGCACCCCAAAAAAATAACCCAGTGGCACCTGACCTGAGGATGGCACCTTGTCTGAGACCGACACCAGGTCTGAGGGTGACATCTAGTCTGAAGGCGGCATCTGGTCTGAGGGCGGCACTTGGCCTGAGGGTTGCACCTGACCTGAGGTCGGCACCTGTCTGAGGGCGGTGCCTGGCCTGAGGGCGGTACCGGACCTTACTTACCTCCCCCCTAACTACACCCCTGGGGTTGGCCCCGAACCCCTGGCTCCCCCCCCCCCCCCCCACCCCTCCCCCCACACTCAAAGTTTTGTGGCGATGCCACTGCCTCCAAAGGCACCCTCCGATACACTTCCGAAGGCGCCCTCCCACATACCCTCGAAGGCAACCTCCGATATATTTCCGAGGGCGCCCTTCCACATACCTCCAAAGGCGCCCTCCGATGCACCTCTGAAGGCGCCATTCCACATAGCTCCAAAGGCGACCTCCGATACATTTCTGAAAGCACCCTCCCACATGCCTCCAAGGGCGCCCTCCGATACACATCTGAATGAGCCCTCCTAAATGCCTCCAAAGACGCCCTCCGATACACCTCTGAAGGCGCCCTCCCACATACCTCTGAAGGCGCCCTCCGATACATCTCCGAGGTCGCCCTCCCAAATAGCCCCAGAGGCGCCTTCTGAGAGACCAGAGGCGCCCGACCTCACATTCAGAGAAGGGTACCTTTGTATGTATGGAGGGAGGGCGCCCTCGGCCCTCGGATAGATGCTTAGGATGCTTTTGGACGATGTGGGAGGGCGCTTTCAGAGGTGTATCGAAGGGTGCCTTCGGAAATGTATTGGAGGACGCCTCCGAAAGTGTATTCGGGGGCGCCTTTGAAGGTATATGGGAGGGCGCCATCGGATATTTATCGGAGGGCGCATTTGGAGCCTGTAGGTATGTGTGAGGGCGCCTTCAAAGTTCAAAGGTGCATCGGTGAGCGCCTTTGGTGGTATGTAGGAGGGCACCTTCATATATGTTTAGGAGGGCATCTGTGGAGGTATATGGGAGGGCGCCTTTGGAGGTATGTTTGAGGGCGACTTCAAAGGTGTATGTGTATCAAAGGGCGCCTTCGAAGGCATATAGGAAAGCGTTTTCAGAGGTGTATGGGAGGTCACCCTCGGAGCTATGTGGGAGGGCGCCTTCAGATGAGTATCGGAGGGCGCCTCTGGAAGTATTTGGGAGGGCGCTTTGAAGGTATGTGGGAGGGCGCCTTTGGAAGTATATGGGAGGGCGCTTTTAGAGGTGTATCGGAGGGCGCTTTTAGAGGTATGTGGGAGGGCGCCTTCAGGGATGTATCGGAGCGCGCCTTACATTCAGTGGAACGCGCCTCATATTCAGCCGGAGCGCTTCACATTCAGCGAAGGGCGCCGAAGGCGCCCTTCGCTGAATGTGAGACGCATTTCATGAGCCGAAGGCGCCTTCGGTGCATGAGGGCGCCCAGGGGGCACTGCACATGGTGCAGTGCCCCCCTAAATACGCACCTGCCCGTGTTCTCTCACAATGGACGGAGGGCAGTAAGGGGTCGAGGGAGGGCAGTAATAAGGGGTCACACGGTGTGCAACCGAACGCGGCCGGAGAAAATGGCACAGCAGTGAATGCTGCTGATCTGGCCAGCCCCAGGTCCGGGACGCCCTGATGCGGCCGGAACATGATATACTTATCAGGATAGTCACGACCTGTGTGTGGGAGGTGGCGATGAGGCGTCGTGTTGGTGACGTCATTCACGGCGACTCTGGTCGGAAATCAAATTAGGCTGACGGTGTTCACGTTTCGCCCTCCGGCTGTTTTTGCTGATGGTTTGTAGAAACGATACGCTTGACTGACTTTATGGAAGGTCAACCCACCTGGGCAACTTTGTCAGAAGTCTACAGAAATGTTCATGTTTCTCGAAGTTTGTTATATAAAGCATCAGCTTAGTTTCTTTCTCGTTCATGATTTAATTTTGCTTGATTATTCGTTTGCAATATTATTGTTCATTGGACCAGACCTTCATCGCATAGGCATCTGTATATCGCCGAAATAAAAACATTGGAGCTTGCCGGTTATCATTTTGTTGTGTATTATCCTAGCGTCATCTGTAACGGTTATGTCAGCGACATATTTGATCGTGGGCCTGGCTCCAAATAGTTTATATATGAATGAGAGGAAGGCGGAAGCGGCAATTGCATAGGTCGGCGGAAAGAATACACAAATATTCGTTCACTAATTATTAAAGGGAGTGTGCCTACTGTTTTGGAATGTCAAAAATAGTTTTCATACGGTAAGTAGTTATTGGTTTGATTGTTAGACACGATGATATTCACATCTGGAGCCCCTTTAGTTGATTTTTCACTTATATTGTTTTTGCTTATTTTTCGTTTCGATACCTATAAGAACGACCACCACATATATTGGACATATATTAGGACCATCCACGATGTACTCGTGGCTATTACGGCCCCTCGTCAGTGGCCAAAACTGATTATACAAAATGGTGGACAGACATAAAGGCTAAAACGGTGGACATGGAAAGTTAAAAAAAAAACACGTTAACACGCACACACACACGCACGCACGCGCACACGCACACACGCGCACACGCGCGCACGCGCACGCACGCACGCGCGCATACGCATACGCATACGCATACACATACGCATACGCATACGCATACGCATACGCATACGCATACGCATACGCATACGCATACGCATACGCACACGCACACGCACACGCACACGCACACGCACACGCACACGCACACGCACACGCACACGCACACGCACACGCACACACACACACACACACACACACACACACACACACACACACACACACACACACACACACACACACACACACACACACACACACACACACACACACACACACACACACACACACAGTGGCAGACCGATCACGTAACTCCGCCGCCGCCGTGCAGATGGCGCTTCAGGTGTCTCGCGAATAGGTGCGCCGGGAGCCGCGTCAGATCAGGCGGGAGCCCGTTGTAGCACGGCTACAGAAACGCCGCTGTCCCATGGCTGACCGGGACCGAGGCACATCAGGTCGTGGTCCTGCCGCGTAGACCGCTGGCGCGACTCAGCCACACGAACGAGCCCGCTAGCCAAGATCTCGGACTCGCCGTGACATATGACCTTGTGGGTCAGGGAGAGGGTGGGTACCTAGCTAGGTCCTCCGCGCTGAGCCACCCCACTCTCCTGATCAGGTCCGAGACGTGGTCAAACTTTTTACGGCCGAAAATGGCTTTGGCGGCGTAGTTAAAGGGACTATCCCACAAGGGCGGATTCAGGATATTTTAGGAGGGTGGCCGCATGCCAATTTAGGGGCGCCTTCCAAAGAAAGGGCGCCGTCACTGGCCGAAAGGGCACCGTCAATGGCCGAAAGGGCCCAGTCACTGGCCGGAAGGGCGCCGTCAATGGCCGAAAGGGCGCCGTCAATGGCCGTAAGGGCGCCGTCACTGGCCGGAAGGGCGCCTCGGGTCAAAAGGATCAGGTCATGACCTGTATGACCTGATACTCGGTAAGTTACTTTTAACAGGGCGCCCAAAAGGGCATCCAAACGGTCCATAGGGGCGCTGCGTGCTCACGGGCTGTCCATCGCCGGGCGCCTGGCGGCGCCCGGCGACAGACAGCCCGTGGGGCGCCCTTCTGGCGGGGGGGGGGGGGGGGGGGGGGGGGGACCGCTGCGGCCACCACCTGGATACGCCCCTGCTATCCCACCTTAACATTATATTTGAGTTGAGATAGCCATTTGTATGGCTAGGCATTGAAATTAAGTATGGTAGCAGTTAAAACCATAGAGATCTTATATACATAGAGAGGCCCTTCCCATGTTAAAACACTTAGTTTCGCGGCGTTTCATTGGAGGCTTTTAAGCTCCTTTTTTGGGAGGACTTGGTGCTCGTGATACATTTGGTTCATGTCTTCCATTGGTAGGGATGCTGCCTTTAACACACACGCGAGGGGGGGGGGGGGGGCGAAATCCGCCCACCCCTCCGGTTTTTCGAGGATAGCGAAAAAAACGGCGGCGCTGCTCGCCGCCTTTTTTGTATACCTGTTTAGAAATGAACTTCCCGCATTATGTAAAATTCTTGACCTCAGGTCATCTCAGGTCAGGTCACCAGACCAGGTCACGTGATGACCTCAACTCCAAAACGTTTGCAGTAGTACCACAGCCACAGTTTTACGCCGATCGGTTTCAATCTTGCAGGACTTCATAAGATCATAGATACCAACAATTTGTTTATCTCGGATTTCTAATATCGGTGACTTAAGGTCAGGTCAATTTTGTGACCGCCAACACGGTTTTATCAATAACTATCGACATAATGAAGATAGAGAAGAGAAAACGGTACCAATATGCTTGTCTCGTCGAGACACGTCTCCCAATATGCAACATGACCAACTTAGGTCACCACTTGACCTTGACCTGAGGTCAAATTTCTCAGTTGCCCTAACCCGGTCACCATGAATATAATTCGAAGCGCCTTGAAAATACACACGCAATGGCGTAAACATTATTGCTTTATCTGTATTAGGTAAAAGGTTATTTGGGGAAAACAGTTTTGAAAACAAAATCACCTTTTTGACATTCGATGACCTCTGGAGCCTAAACTATTGACCTGAGCTCAAATCTGAAGACACCTATATCGATTGAATTTTTCAATGACTTTCGATTGCTTTTTTCCGTTTGCTGTTAACTATCATAGTTCCCGAGATATTTGGGGGTGTTCGAACCGAAGTCTTGAAAACTTGAAAATCTGACCCTTGATGACCTCTGGTGACCTCAATATTGACCTGAAATTTGTTAACGAAATACTTTCGAAAGAGCTTGTCTCGAGCTATCTAACGTCGTTTCCCGCTTGCCGCTACGTTGCGTGGTTTTCGAGATCATAGGGGGGGGGGGCGAAATCCGCCCCCCCCCCTCCAGGGCGTGTAATTATCAGAGGCCCTCCAGGGCGCGTGTTAAGCTTACAATTTACAACGCTCTCCGGAGCTGAGGGAGTGGAAGTTATGTTTTATTTTCCTCCTAATTTACGTCCTACATGCATGCCCTTCATAATCACAAACACATGCAAAGATGGTGTTTGATAAATGGTCTATTTTTTAGTTTTGTCCGGGTCCATACTTGCAGCACAACCTAGTATTTTATATTCCAGCCGGCAGATGTCACTTAAGGCGGGCGCCTGATGGATGATGTACCGCAAAGTTTTTGGTATTTTTCTGTCGTAGCACAGCTCCGTGGGCTTCGCCACCGGAGAGGACGGGCATAGGTGTCGCCAGGATTTTTTGGCTGAGGGGGCAACATTTTCAGGACCCTTTTTGCTTTGTCAGGATTTGTCGGAGATCCACATTTTCAGCTAGCGGGAGTTTGTCGCATTTCTCAAACTCAATTTTGTCATGCAACGCCCGTGGACGTAATGTACTGTTTAGCAAAATCACATGTTATCTAAGTAAGAACTGTATCGCTCAGACGTTGGTGCCATGGCCAGACCCCAGTCTCTCTTGGCTAGAAAAGTCAGATGGGAAAAGCCAAAAAATGGGAATTTAATGTAAACTTTGGCAAGGATTTGCGGAATAAGAAACGCTCGGCGCGTACCTTAATCTATATTTTTTACGTGACTTTCCCTGTCCGTGTCCTATCTTCTTGTTTTTGTTCCCTTTCTTTCCCTCTGTTCCCTCTTCAATCGGCAGATACGCAATTTGATAATTTTCGAGTCACTGGCCTAACTTCAGACGTCACCAAATAAAACAGGACCTTAAAGGGAGTGTGCCTACTCACATCGCTTAGTTGGGGTTATTGACACTGGTCTATAGAACACAATTTTCTGAATTGAACCACTACATCATTTCTCCAGATTCACCCTAGTTGCTGAGATATTCAAAGACTCCAGGAATTTGCTTGGGAGCAAAAAGTTATCGGGTAGACTCCAGATGGCTTCCCACTACTAAAAGCATTGCAACTATCGATTACACTGCTAGCATATCGTTATCACCGGCCAATAGCAATTCGAACAAGCAGCTCGTGTGCGCTGATAGCAGCTGCCGAACAACAGAGCCTGGGCGGCCATCATGCTTGCATGCATCATGCTTGTCTTAGGTGCGTCGTTCACGTATCAATTTGTTACCTCTGTTTACCTTCACCGTAGTGGGAATCGTTTTTTCGATATCGAAACGAAAAATAATCGAAAACAATATAAGTGAAAATTCAACTAAAGGGGCTCCAGATGTGAATTTCATCGTATCCAACCATCACAACAATAGCTACTTATCGTAGGAAAAATAATTTTGACAGTTCAAAATGTAAGGGGCCGTGCCGCCTCCTGTCAGCCGGCCGGGCTGCGCTGCCGGCCGGTTGCCGTCTCCTCCCCGCGTGGCCGTCCTTGGCCGGGCGGCGCTGATTGGTTGTGCTGTGTGTGTCCGGACGGTCACGTGATGACCTTTGATCTGACCTGGTGTGGGGCGAGTGTGGCGGCCGGGATTCTTGGAGCCGTGGAGCGGGGACGCGGGTGTGCTGCCGGCGTTAATACAGATGTGTCTCCGAAGCTGGATTGTGACTCGAGTGGTGACCGGACGGCACGTCTACAATGGTGACAGCGGTGAGTCAGCACGCCGCCTGCTGCGGCTGTTGCTGCTGAACGACGCCCGCCTGCCGCCGCTGCGTCTGCCGCCTGCTGCCGCTGCGTCTGCCGCCTGCTGGCCGCTGCGTCTGTCGACTGCTGGCCGCTGCGTCTGCCGCCTGCTGCCGCTGCGGCCTGCGATGCGATGCATCTGATCGCTTGCTGCACGCCTGCTGACGAGTCTGCGCGCCTGCTGCTGCGCACCTGCTGTCAGGTCCGTGCGGCCGACGAGTCCGCGCATCTGCTGACGAGTCCGCAATCCTGCTTCCGCGTGCCTCCTGCCGAGTCTGCACTCCAGCTGCTGCGCGCTTGCTGCCGAGACCACATGTCTGCTGCTGTGTGCCTGCTGCCGCACGCCTGCTGCTGAGCCGGCGCACCTGTTGCTGCGTGCCTGCTGCCGAGTCGGCGCGCCTGCTGTGTGCCTGCTGCCGCACGCCTGCTGCTGAGCCGCGCGCCTGTTGCTGCGTGCCTGCTGCCGAGTCAGCGCGCCTGCTGTGTGCCTGCTGCCGCACGCCTGCTGCTGAGCCGGCGCACCTGTTGCTGCGTGCCTGCTGCCGAGTCAGCGCGCCTGCTGTGTGCCTGTTCCGCCACGCCTGTTCCCGCGCGCCTGCTGCTGCGTGCCTGCTGCCGAGTCGGCGCGCCTGTTGTGCGCCCACTGTCTGGTTTGCGCGCCTACTTCCGCGCGCCTGCTGCCGCGCGCCTGCTGCTGAGCCTGCCGAGTCTACGCGCCTGCTCACTGCTCAGCAGCCGGCCGCTTACACCGACACTGGGTGTCTGCTGCCATCATTAAAGATAAGTTATTTTGTGTGTGACTTGTAAATTGTATTTGCTTGTTGTCGTCATGAAGCCAGAGGGGAGTAGAAGTGGTACTGATGAGGAACCGCGGGGAGCTGTGGGTGGATTCTCCTTTGAGGCTCCGACATTTTCTGGAGCGGATTCTCGTAACGGGGCCTTCAGCAGATTTTTGGCTGATTTGGACACATTTTTCACGTATCATAGATTCGATGATGAGCTCAAGCTTCGCTTCTTGCCTCTCACTCTCACAGCGGTGGCACGAGATGCTTTCGAAGCACTTCCACCGGAGGAGAGAGAAACGTACAGTGTGGCTGTGGCTGGTTTGCGGCGATTTTTTGGCAGGACGAGTACGCTCGAAGCACACAGCAGGCTCCGTGAGCTAAAGTTCGACCCAACGTCATCACTTAACACGTATGTTGTCCAGTTTAAGCAGCTGGTTAAAGAAGCGTTCCCCGGCATCAGTAGCGACCCGGTGCTGTTTCATTCCTTTCTCACAACCCTCCCTCCTCGGTACCAGCAGCAGATCATAGCTGCTGGGGTTCCTACTTTCGACGAGGCAGTGGACAAGGTACGTAACCTCATTCAGAGTGAGCGGATCCCGACAGCTGTCCGTCAGGTGTCCACAGCTGGTACGGACGGGACGGTGTTGGAGCAGATTCTCTACCGGCTGGAGCAGCTGGAGAAACAGGTGAGAAGCTCGGATGGTCGAGCACCGGTAGCCCGGGGACGTGGTGCTGACAGGGGGCGCGGCTGGTCTGGACGTGACCGGCGAGCTGACAGGGTTGACGGGGGTGACTGTGACCGGCGATCCTGCTTTGCGTGTGGTAGCCAGTCTCATCTCCGCAGGGCATGTCCTCACAAGCAGTCTCGCTGTTACGAGTGTGGTGAGGTGGGCCACTTGGCACGTGTGTGCACTCGGGGAAACGAGCTGGGGGTCACGGCTCAGAGCGCAAGCCCGTGGCCCCGAAACGCCCGTTAAGCGCAGCACCGTCTGAGTTGAGTAACGATGCTGCTAGTTTAGTGCTCGATGACCCGAATGACGTTTTCAGGTGCAATTTCAGGTGTGCCGTGTAACTTTCTCCTGGATACTGGGTCTACAATTAACGTGTTAAACAAAGCGGTTTTTGACGTCCTCCCCAATGCTGTTCTCCAGAGGACCGCCACCAGAGCGAGAACAGTTTCACAGGGCGAGCTGCCGCTGCTGGGGCGAACTAAGGTGCCGATTCAGGTCGCGAACCGTACTCATTTAGTTTATTTCTATATCACCGAGGATATTGATGTTCCTTGCCTCCTCGGTTTGGAGTTTTTGCAGGTAGTGCCCTGTGTTATCGATCTGGCCAGTAAGCGACTGCTGCTGGTTGAACAAAACCATGTGCGGTCGATATCTGCTGAGAAGACTTCTGTTGGCCGAACAGTCTTAGGCCGTGACTTTTCCTTGCCCCCAGCAGCTGAGTGTTTTGTGAAAGGCTATGCACATCTCTGTGATCACTCGAGTCCCGTTCTTGTGGAGCCGTGCCTCGAAATTCCCGGTGTGGAGGTGGTGAGATGCCTCGCCACTGTCTGACTCGTCTGTTCCCCTGCTGATACGGAATGTGACGACTGACTACATTACGCTTCCGAAACATTCGCAGGTGGCAGAGCTGGAGGTTAGCTTTGAGGAGGTGGCGTCTGAGCCCCGATCAGAGGGCAGCGAGTCTGTCGATCTCGGGTCGTCTGTTGATCTGTCTGGTGCTGACCTCTCTGACCCACAGCGACAGGCCATGTTCAGAGTTCTAGCGAAGCACAGCAGCATGTTCGACGGCCATATCGGCCATACCACGCTGGTGACGCACCGTATTGACACTGGTGACCATCCCCCGATACGTCAGTCACCGCGTCGCATTCCCCCGCATGTGAAGGATGCAGTGAGGGAGCAGCTTGATCAGCTGGTCAGAGATGGTGTTCTCGAAGAGTCTGAAGGCAGCTGGTCCTCTCCCATCTGCCTGGTTAAGAAAAAATCCGGTGACCTGAGGATTTGTGCCGATATGCGAAAACTGAATGCCTGTACTCGTCTACCAGCGTATCCGATTCCACGAATCGATGATACGTTGGATGCACTGTCTGGATCCTCCTTATATTGTATCCTTGATATGAATGCCGCGTATCACCAAGTGTCGATTGATCCGGCTGATCGTGACAAGGCTACGATTACTACACCGTTCGGCAACCTTAGATATAAGCGCATGTGTTTTGGTTTAGCTTCTGCCCCGTTCACATGTTGTAAGCTGCTTAACATCGTGCTGGGTGATATGCCAGCTCATTCATGTGTTCACTATTTCGATGACATAATCATTCATGGGAAGTCTTTCCCTGAGGTTTTGGCAGCTTTAGATGAAACACTTCTCCGGCTGCGTGCAGCGGGTCTCACGCTCAACCTGAGTAAGTGCCAGTTTTTCAGAAGAGAAGTCAAGTTTCTCGGTCATGTGGTCTCGGGTCAGGGTCTTTCAGCTGATCCTGATAAGGTCCAGAAAGTAAGGGATTGGCCGCTTCCACGGACGATGAAGGGAGTGTCCAGCTTTTTGGGTCTCTGCTCATATTTTCGTAAGTACGTTAAGACTTTCGCCACCATAGCTGCTCCGCTGTTTCGCCTCACAAGCAAGAATGTTCAGTTTCAGTGGTCACCGGAGGCGGATGACGCATTTGTGCAGCTTAAGAGGGCTCTGAGTGAGGCCCCGATAGTCGCTTTTCCCAGGTTCGGTAACGGAGGAGGAGCATTCACGCTGGATTGTGACGCAAGTGACCAGGGCATTGGTGCCGTTTTGTTACAGGAGCAGGACGAAGCCGAGCGTGTCATTGCTTATGGTAGTCACACACTGTCTAAAGCTCAGAAAAATTATAGTACCACGAAAAAGGAATTGTTGGCATGTGTGGTGTTTGTCCAAGAATTCGCTCATTACCTTAAAAAGGCAAGGATTTCAGGTTACGTACTGATCACAGCAGCCTGCAATGGCTGTACAATTTCAAAAACCCCACAGGTATGCTGGCCCGGTGGCTGGAGATCATGGGTAATTTTCATTTTCAGATCGTGTTTCGTCCGGGAGCGCTAAACGTCGCAGCTGATGCGCTCAGTCGGCGACCGTCTCCGAAAGAAGATGTCGCCTGTCAGACAGAAAGCTGCTTTCGCGTGTCGGCTCGAGACTGGCCACTCAGTTTCATACAGGGTGAACAGGCAAAGGATGAGGTGTTATCGGAGCTGGCACGCCTGCTGGCTGAAGGACCGTGTCCCCCTCGTCATGCCGTGTCCAGTGGCGTGAAACCGTGGCTGCGGCACTGGCAGCGGCTTCGCTTACTTGAGGTGTCCTTTTCAAGGTTTTCCGCTGTCGTCCGCGTGCCCCTGAGAGTTTACAGGTGATCGTGCCGCCTGGTCTGATTGCAGGAGTACTCGCCTCCCTCCATGCTGGCCCGTGTGGTGGCCACTTTGCGTGTGAAAAGTTGCTGAAACAGGTTCAAGGTCGGTTTTTCTGGATGGACATGTCGGACGATGTTGTTATGTTTTGTAAACAGTGCGACCGCTGCGCCGGGCGTAATCATCCGTCACCCAAACCTCCCGTCACCCAAACCTCGTGCTGCGATGGGTGAGCTGTACTCGTCTGAGCCATGGGAGATGGTTTCCATAGATTTCCTGACTGACCTCCCAACCACAGGCCGTGGCAACAAACACTTATTGGTCGTCTGCGACCATTTCACACGGTGGGTAGAAGTATTCCCTTTACAGGACATGTTGGCGACTACTGTGGCTGAGACATTGGCTTCCGAAGTGTTCTCTCGTTACGGATGCCCAAAGTATCTACACTCTGACTGCGCCGCCAATTTTAGGAGTCAGGTGGTGGCTGAGTTGTGCCGTATCATGGGCATCCAGAAAACTAACACGACAGCTTTTCATCCTCAGGGCAACAGCCGTTGCGAGAGGGTTAACAGGACCATATTGGGAATGCTGGCTAAATACCTGTCTGAGAACCACACTGAGTGGGACAAACACTTGCCTCTACTGATGCTTGGTTATCGCTCGCAGATCCACAAGTCGCTGGGTTACAGTCCCTTTTTCATGATGTTTGGACGTGCTCCCCGACTTCCCATTGACGCAGAGTCTTGTGGCATCCTTCAATACAGCAAGTGTTTGGCATCTCGAGCAACACACAACAAAGTAAATACACAAAAGGTCAGCATTAAGAAAGCATCAACAACGTATGAGTCGGCTTCATGTCACATACAATGTATCACTTATCCCGCCTGGTATTGCTCATATACATAGAAGCCTAACATTTTATAAACAAAACACGTACTCTGTTTTATGTTTGTTAATATCCACGGCAAACTTGGGTATTGCTAACAGGCAATGCGCCAAATCAACGCCAAATGATTGTCTACAACCAAAATAAAAATGTTCAATCGTGTCCATTGTTTCTCTGGGGACCTCTCTTAGAAAAAACAATGGTCAATCTCCCAAAATAAATACAAAACATAGAAAAGTCGTCTTTGTGAAAGAGGTCGCTGACAATGCCACACGATATTTAGACGCATATTTCTTGCTTGAATTCCTCCAATGAAACGCCGCGATTTTAAGTGTAGGGCCTCTCTATGTATATAAGATCTATATGGTTAAAACAACCACAATGATCTAATCAAAAAGATATTCCGAGTTTGATTTGGGAAGGGCAGGGCAGATGCGTAGAGAGAGAGAGAGAGAGAGAGAGAGATCTATATATATATATATATATATATATATATATATACATATATTATATATATATATACATATATACATATATACATATATACATATATACATATATACGTATATACGTATATACGTATATACGTATATACGTATATACGTATATACGTATATACGTATATACGTATATACGTATATACGTATATACGTATATACGTATATACGTATATACGTATATACGTATATACGTATATACGTATATACGTATATACGTATATACGTATATACGTATATACGTATATACGTATATACGTATATACGTATATACGTATATACGTATATACGTATATACATATATACATATATACATATATACATATATACATATATACATATATACATATATACATATATACATATATACATATATACATATATACATATATACATATATACATATATACATATATACATATATACATATATACATATATACATATATACATATATACATATATACATATATACATATATACATATATACATATATACATATATACATATATACATATATACATATATATAGAGATAGAGATAGAGATAGAGATAGAGATAGAGATAGAGATAGAGATAGAGATAGAGATAGAGATAGAGATATATAGAGATATATAGAGATAGAGAGTTACAGGAGAGTTACAGGAGAGTTACAGGAGAGTTACAGGAGAGTTACAGGAGAGTTACAGGAGAGTTACAGGAGAGTTACAGGAGAGTTACAGGAGAGTTACAGGAGAGTTACAGGAGAGTTACAGGAGAGTTACAGGAGAGTTACAGGAGAGTTACAGGAGAGTTACAGGAGAGTTACAGGAGAGTTACAGGAGAGTTACAGGAGAGTTACAGGAGAGTTACAGGAGAGATAGATAGATAGATAGATAGATAGATAGATAGATAGATAGATAGATAGATAGATAGATAGATAGGATAGATATATTATCAATACAAAATACAATATAATTCATTTTTAACCCGTGCCCAGCCGGGGTTCGCGCCAACCACAGACTGCCGGGGGGGATAGCCGATCCCCTAATATCTCGAAAACCACATGGCGTAGCGGTAAGCGGAAACCAGCGTTAGATAGCTAGAGACAAACTCTATCGAAAGTATGCCGTTCAATTTTTATACCGGTCAATATTGAGGTCACCAGAGTTCATCAAAAGTCAAATGTCGGCTATATATGGGTATCCTATATATCTCGATAACTGAAAGAGCTAACGACACACGGAAAAGGTTCGTAAGATAATTGAATTTACTGTCACTGAGGTTCCATCATAATTGACCTAAGGTCAATAGTTAGGTCAGCAGAAGCGACTGAACTTAAAATATTCTAAGAAATGCCGAATTATCTTTAAGAAATAACTTTTGACAGGAGCATGATATAGAACACGGGTTTCATCATTGCGTTTCTCTCGTCGAGGTACATCGAATGATGTATCGAGTGAGCTAGTTAGGTCATGTCAAAAAATGATCTAACCTTAGGTCAGGTCAAGGTCAAATTTTGCATCAATCGATGCGTCTCATCGAGCTAAATACAATGGTGAAACCCCATTGCTCTACCTTGGTTTGGCAAATAGTTATTGAAGAAAAATCACACCTGACATGGGGTTACCTCATACCTGAGTTCACCTCGAAGAGGTCGAAGAGTTAAGACAGGGACCCGGGTGGCTTTAGTCGGTAGAGCGTTGGGCTCGGAACCCATGGGTTCCGGGTTGGAGTCTGGGGTACCCGACAAAAAGTCAAAAGTCAAAAGTCAAAGGACAAAAAGTCAAATGTGAAAAAGTAAAATGACAAAAGTGAAATAGGCTAAAAGTCAAATGCAAAAAGTCAACGGCAAAAAAAGTCAAATGGACACAAAGTCAAATTGCAAAAAGTCAAAGCAAAGTCAAATGCAAAATGTCAAACAGGCAAAAAGTCAAATGGGTTAAAAGTCAAATGGGTTAAAAGTCAAATGCAAAAAGTCAAAACAGCAACGAGTCAAAAAGGCAAAAAGTCAAATGCAAAAAGACAAAAAGGCAAAAAGTCAAATGCAAAAAGTCAAAAACGCGAAAAGTAAAATGCAAAAAGTCAAACGCAAAAAGTCAAATGCAAAAAGTCACAAGGGTAAAAAGTCACATGCAGAAAGTCAAAAGGGAATCAAGTCTAATGCAAAAAGTCAAAAGGGCAAAAATAGCTAATTCACGGCTCCGCGTCACGCCAAAACTTGTGAGAGTAAGTTGCTTCGCTTCGCTCCATACAGGAGACGGGTCTTGGGCGTTAAGTCAAACTGCAAAAAGTAAAATGTAAAACGTCACAAAATCAGAGGGAATAAAACTAAAATGTCAAATACGACTATACCAAGGACAGATCCATGGAAAAATTAGGGGGGCACATAAGACGTCAAGGGGCCCTCGAGCTGAAAAGGGCCCGAGCGTTTTTGCAGGTCTGAAAGGGCCTCCAGTCGGTCTGAGTGTATTTTCAGGTATGAGAAAGCCCTTGACAAGCCTAAGAGGGCCCTCGTCAGGCCTGCAAGAGTCTCATCCCGGTCTGAGAAGGCGCTTGACAGGCCTGAGAGGGTCTTATGCAGGGGCGTCGCCGATAATTTTTTAGTGGGGGGTCGGCTAAAATGACGAGAGAAAAAAATGTAACCACATTCATCAACTCTCGAGTTGTGCACCTTCGGTGGGTTAAGGGGAAATCGATGGTGGTGGAATGGGTCCTTTAAGTGATTTTGGGGAAAACTTATGCGATACCGAGCCATTCTGCCTTGTGCCGACTGCCGTAACGTTAAGTTATGCCGTGACCTGAGGTCAAACGATGACCTGAGGGGCTTAGGTTGCTCTTTGTGCACCATCTATGGTGTTTTGTGAATATTAAGCTATTGGGCTGATTTCCCTAAGTTGTTTAGGAATAAAGTTATGCGGTACCGCGCCATTGTCTAGAATTCCTCATTGCCAAATGTGGACGTGACCTGAGGTCAAACGGTGATATTTTCGGATAAAATGTTTTGTTGTGCACCATCTATGTGCTAATGCAAAAAGTGTGGCACTGTGATGACTCTACTTCAATTATTGTAGGAGTTATGCGGTACCGCGATTTTTGGCCAAAACCGTATTTTTCACGTATTGGTGTGACCTAAGGTCATACAGTAGCAGAGTAAAGTCATCTGTTGTGTGTTGTGTGTGTTGTGTGTTGTGTGTATTGTGTGTGTTGTGCATAAACTATGGTCACTTGCGAATGGGTTTATGCTCAATTGCATATATAAGTGCGTTTTCTGAGATTGTATAGGGTACTGCGCAAATAGTTATCCCCCATTGGAAAAAAGATACATTTTTGACCTGAGGTCAAACAGTGACCCTGGATGGTCCAATCTTGGTTTGTGCACAATCTGCACCCTGTTCCGAGTATTTTTGAATCAGGAAATGTTTCTCTAAATCAATTAGGTGAAAATGTATGGGGTACCGCGTATTTGACCTGTTTGACCTATTGTGACCTCTGTAGGTCAAACTGTTTCTTATATTCCCATATAACTTGATAGGCTGTGTACTGACGGCATTGGGTTTATCATGGTCAAATTTAGCGAAATCTGAGTTATTTTGAATACGTATTTGAATACGAATACGAATACGTTGCTGTCTTCATGGACGTTTCTTATTCGACGTATGTAATTGTACAATGTACATGCACTGTACTTTGTAGGTAACGGATTAACCCTCGCCCAGTAGGCCTGACAGGCCCCCTGAGGTTTTTCTTAAATAACTTTTTACACATGCAGTGCATCTTGCTGAAATTTTCGGTAGCTGAGTTTACAACAATTATACGTAAGCTATACAAATTTAATTGAAATTGGTTAAGCAGTTTCGGGGATAATCATGTTTTGATGACGTCATGTTGGTGGAAAAACGATAAATATTTGAAAAATGGTAGAAAACAGAGTTTTAAAGTAAATTGCAAACGCAATTCACCAAAGATACAAAATGGCATTCTCTTTCAAATGGCAATCTTGGATTCTAAAACTTTTGCGTTTTTAACCCCTAAAATAAAAAATAAACTTTCTTTTATCTCCACAAAATCGGAATTTTCAAAGATGTTAGAAAAACCGGAATATATGTGAGAGAACTGAGTATGTACAATAGCCATACCAAATTTCAAAGCAATATATTCATTTTTGACTGAGTGATGGCTCCCTAAGTGTAAGAAACTGATGACGTCATTTTTGTAAATATTTTTTTTTGACTTCTTTGACACGATACGAACAAATAATTACATTTTCTGTGTTTCTGAGCCAAAAATAGTCTAGAAACATGCCTTTTTATTTACATTTATCAATTTCTAATTTTAGGTTTTCTGAAGAGCAAAATCGCTGTTCTGGACGTGGTATGCCCGAGGTCATTTCACTTGACCTGGAAGGTCACACGTTGATCTGAAACCTAAAAATCGTATACTGTTAGATTTCTATCATGACAGGCAACATGCTGGTTCTTACCGCATTGCTCTAAGTTGCTTGGTTTGGAAGTTAACAAGGGGCCTGTCAGCCCCCCGTAGGGCGAAGGTGAAAAAACTACCGTAGGGCGAGGGTTAACTTCTATTAACTTCTGCTTCCGTGAACTTTCCACTATCTTTTCGGATTTTTTTACTTTTCTCATTTGACTTTTTGCCCTTTTGACTTTTTGTGCTTTTGACTTTTCGCATTTGACTTTTTGCGTTTTTGGCTTTTTGCATTTTACTTTTTGCGTTTTTGACTTTTTGTATTTGACTTTTTGCGTTTTTTACTTTTTGCCTATGACTTTTTGCATTTGACTTATCTTTTTGACTCCTTGTCATTTTACTTTTTGTCCTCTTGACTTTTGCGGTTTTGACTTTTGCGGTTTTGACTTTTCGCTTTTGACTTTTTGTCCTTTTGACTTTTTTGCCGCCTTGACTTTTTGCATTTGACTTTTTGTCCTTTTGACTTTTTGCCGTTTTGACTTTTTGTATTTTACTTTTAGCCGATTTGACTTTTTGTCCTTTTACTTTTTCACATTCAGATTCAGATTCAGACGTATATTAAAGTGATCCACAACAAGCGTGTGGCTGTTACCACCTCTCGTCGGAAGATAAAAGAAGGTCAAATGATCAGGCGGATGCGCAACACAGTCACTCACACATTCATACAGGTAAAGATGAAGCACATCACATACATCACATACGGGCCCGGGAAACGGCTAATAGAGTCAGTCGGGCGCGGTAGACTGAGCCGACATTTGACTTTTTGTCCTGTAATCGGAGTCTGGCTACTGGCAAGATCATTCGGTTCCCCTGCTTGGGTCGGCGTGAGCGCCTCCGACTATAAATGTCGACAGTCGCGTAATCATAAAGCCCCAATACCACCAAACTTCAAAGAGCATACTTGTGGCATAGGGCACAAGAGAGTGGTGGATCTAGTTAAAACTGGTCAAATTTAGCCATTTCCCAGTATGGATTTATGTGTTTTCATTCTTTCACATTGACTTATAGCGGGGAGCTCACGAAATCGACCTGATCTTCGGTCACCGATATAACAAATATAGAGATACACGAATTGTAGACTCACTTATGACCTTATGAAATGTTGTGAGTTTCAAATCGTTCAGGCAATCACTGTGGCTTTGGCACGATCACAAACTTTCAATAACTTGCTTGGAGGTGGGGTCACATAACCTGTTGACCTGACCTGAGATGACCCTCAAGTCAAACAATTTACACAATGTAGGTTATTGATGCCCAGTCATGCCAAATTTGGCGGCTCTGCGCGCCACCGTTTTCAGCTATTCATGCAAATCCTCAGAAAGGGGGGATAACTGCCCTCTGGCAGTGCACGGGGTAAATTGATTGTTAATCAATATCTAACCGTCGCCTCATGTATCGATTCATGTCGGGCGCTGTCTGCTTGCACGTTTCTTTCAAGCGATATGCCTCCGTGTATTGCGATGTTTTTCTTCTTCATTTCTCTGATATCTGGTTTTGTTGTGATAGAAGTTTATCACATACGCCGTTTGAAAGTAGTGAATTAATGTGTGTGGATAAACTTGCATGACATAAAGACATATCAACAGCAAACACGCCACTCGTGGACGCATTTCGTCTTACAGACTTCATCGGCACCGTATGATTATACGAAATTATACACACGTGTGTATAATTTCGTCTAATCATATGGTGCCGAGGAATTCTGTAAGCCGAGACGCGTCCACCAGTGGTGTGTTTGCTGTTTCTATGTCTGTATATGTCATAATTGGCTTGCCATTAATCAACTCGCATGTGGCATGTTCACATCAATTACGAAATTATAACGAAATAATTAGACTTTATTCGGTACTTTACCTCTACCCACCGCAACATTCAAACTTTGCCTTACATATAGGTAAGAAACGGAGTAATAAACGAGTTTCTTAGTCGTTTCTTCTAATTCCTGTCCAACGTACTGAGTTACAAGATTATACTTACAGAAGCTCTTATTAGCTAATTATAAATTGTCTACCATCCAGACTGGTTATTGATTCGACACTGATTGAATCGATTGGAATCGTTCAATCAAAACTCTTGAATCAATAATAATGATTCACCACTAGATCTTTTGATTCATGAATCGTGATTGAATCAAAACCCGCATCAAATCAAGGCTGATTGAATCAAAAGATTTAAACGATTCTTAACGATTCAAGTAGGTACACTGGTAAATTGTGCAAATACATGCAGTCCCGGTGGCTGCATTCATATTTCATTTATACTGAAATAGTATTGCTGTAACAATGTTTTAATGATCATATATATGGATAATTTCCTCTTTTTTTTATTTGACATACATTCACCACATATATTTAAATGTTGAATCAAACGTGAATCGATTAAATTTTTGTTTTGATTCTTTGAATCGGAAAGAATCAATTCTCAAAACTGTATCCGTGAATCAAACGGTGATTGAATCATTCAGATTCCAAAATGAATCATGATTGAATCGTTCCTAAAAAGTTGAATCAATAACCAGTCTGCAGTAAGTACCATCTGAAAAACGCGATACATGTCTACCATTTGAAAAACGCGATACATAATTCATTCAACGTGGGGTGCTAGTAACAATTGATGGGTCCGGTATCCAAATAAAATGTGCTAGACATATTTGAAGAATTTGCGAAAATAGACATCAGCTAATTAATAACACAAAAATAGGACGAAATGTGTTGGTTTTAATTTTGTTTGTCGCGAGGTTTATAAGCATTGTATACTTACGTGACACTTTTTTCCCTGTAGAGGTATATGCGTACCTACTCGGTCAATTTTGCCACCCTGGCAAAAATCCGTGGCGCCGCCCCTGACTGAGATAGCAGATTTGTAGAGCAGATCTAAAAATGGGTTGTGGTGAAAGAATTACCTCACTACGTTAAGTAATTTCGACACAGGACTAGTGGGCCTGGTTTCATGTTTACTGTTCCGGGCCACGATCGGGACATGAACGCTCGCCCGCCGGGGGCAGGTACACTCTCCGGCACGTTGTCTCTGATCACGACGCCTCGTTAATATCCGCTCAGCCTCCCGGGCGGCGCGGCGGCCCCTTGTCAGAGACTGTACTTGGCGTCAGGCGGAGCGGGGCGGAGCCAGAACGCCAGCTGCTATCTTTACGATTTCTCGTGAAATAGAAAGAGAAACTTAATTATTTCTCCACATATATCCACCAGTTGTCCAAACCAAAGTCATATTCGTAGTTTTGAGCTCAAGATGCACCGTGTGGTTGAATTTCAAGACAACTTTCAAGGTGACATATTCCCTTTAATATTTGTATGGATCCAGAGAAGTTCTTTTGAGTGCCGTTGTCATAAACAGAGATGC
>JAXIVJ010004416.1:42500-83282 GCA_036785665.1 Chirona hameri | reverse complement strand
ATATATATTATATATTATATATATGATATATATATAGTATATATATATATATATATATATATAATATATATATTTGTATATATATATATATATATATATAGATATATATATATATATATATATATTATATATATATATATATAGTTTATATATATATATATATATATATATATATATATATATATATATATATATATATATATATATATATATATATATATATATATATATATTATATATATATATATATATATATATATATATATATATATATATATATATATATATATATTATATATATATATATATATATATATATATATATATATATATATATATATATATATATATATATATATATATATATATAATATATATATAATATATATATATAGATATATATATATATATATATATATATATATATATATATATATATATATATATATATATATATATATATAATATATATATTATTATATATAGTTTATATATATATATTATATATATATATATATATAATATATATATATATATATATATATATATATATATATATATATATATATATCATATATATATACTATATACCATGAGCCATCATGCCATCATGGCATATATGCCATCATGGCACTAAACCCCAGGCGCGTCGCACGGAATTTTGAGTGGGGGGCGCGGACCCATAAGTCCATATTTTCCAGTCAACAATCAACATTAAGGTCCGCACTAGTGATGTCATTTTCAGAAAATTCCTGAAACTTGACCAAACCAATGCCAATTTGATTATAGCTATGCTGACAGAAAACCAAACCGATTTTTCCCAACCCGAAAATGACCGATTTTTGACCGAATTTCAATATTGGTGTAAGAGGTTGGCAAGTGTTACTTTGCATACGCATGTGCATTTCTTTTAGGGAAAGAAATACCTCAATAATACTTAATAGTATTGATGATCAGAATCCAAATTCATCGCCTGACATTCTTATTTCCCAGCTGGATACCTGCAGAACATGCCGAAATTCCTGAAAAAAAAAAATGGCCGGTCTGATGCATATCGCTGGCTTGCTTGACCGAAACATACCTAAAATGTGTTTTCTGACCAACCAATAACCGCTTCGGTATTGGAATTTTTTGGGTAGGTATACCCAACTTTTGGTTACCGAATGACATCACTAGTACGCACGCATTCAGAAGAGCCAACTCTATTCCCTCCCTTCATTTTCATTCAACTATTTTAATGAGGATCACCAGAACTCTTACTTTATGACTTTTTCTTCTTCCAGATATTAATCATATGACACATTAAGTTTTATCTACACTACGCTGCAGCCTGAAACCAACTCCGTTCCATCGCCTAAGTGCATACCAGGACCATTGACGGCGCCCCTCCGGACAGTGACGGCGCCCCTCCGACTTGTGACGGCGCCTCTCCCGCCATTGACCACGTCCCTCCGGCGAGTGACAGCCCACGCCCCTCCGGCGAGTGACGGCGCCCCTTCGACTAGTGACTGCCCCTCTCCGGCCCGTGGCGGTGCCCCTCCGGCCAGTCACGGGCCCCTCCGGCTAGCGACGGCACCCCTCCAGTCAGTGGCGGCGCCCCTCCGTCCGTCCGTAGGCTGTGACACCACAGGTCTGACACCACAGGTCTGCCTCCCCCTTGCCAAATTTTCGCCAATATTGGTGTCGCCCCTGTCGATCGGGTGGCGCCACTCAAGGCTGTATCAAGGATGTATCCAATTTGTGGTGTCCCAAAATTCTGCCCCGCATCGTTTTGAGCGATGACAAAAATATTTTGCAAATAATGTAGATTTTTAGCCTAAATACCTTAAAGGGAATGTTTCACCTTTGTATTGGTTTTAAACTGAGATAGGCATTATCTTTGGCCGTTATTGAAAATGTTGAAAATACTCAGGTCATTTTCCCAAAAACTTATATTTTTTAAGCAATTCAATTTATAGTTTGCAAAATGGGGTCTAGGCTAGTACCGCCGCTGATTGGCTGACAGACACTTTGTCAGCCAATCCCACTTTCTCAGCCAATCCCACTTTCTCAGCCAATCAGCGGCGGTCTATAGCTCAATAATGACGTCATCATCCCAAATTTACAAACTTGATTTGTATAAAGCTAAGTGACTTTCGAGAGAAAATTATCACCATCGTTTTTCAGCAGCATTTGCTTCATATTTTCAACTAAAACCAGCGTATATTTGACAACTTTCAGAAAGGTGAAACATTCCCTTTAAGGTTTGAATCGCGGTTGTAGCGGGGGCCAGCCCCTCCCCCTTCCCCCCCCCCCCCCCCCCTCACACACTTCTTTTTAGAGTGGGGGGGGGGCTGGCCCCTTCCCGCCCCCCCCCCCCCCCCCCCTGGTGGCGACACCCCTGACTAAACCAGTTATACCACGTTTCTGTAGATGTACTTTTTATATGTACTTGTTTTATATTTTAGATGTACTTTATATATATAGATATATTTTCTACCAACAAACGGAATCACAGTAACAACTAGCAGAAATAGTCGCGATATGTAAAACTAGTAAGGCGCCGTAGTTGGCGATGAACGAGCGAACGCGAAGGAAATCTATGGTTAATTTTAACTCGATCGGGCAAGTAGTTTCTGAGATACAAAGAAGGTACTCACGTGCGCACGTGCAGAGGCACCCCACCCCTAACTTGTGGGAAAGAGGCAGCTGAGAAGTCCCTAACCACACACCGAATTTGAACGCAATCGGCT
The DNA here is from genome assembly GCA_036785665.1 of Chirona hameri. Taxonomy (NCBI): domain Eukaryota; kingdom Metazoa; phylum Arthropoda; class Thecostraca; order Balanomorpha; family Balanidae; genus Chirona; species Chirona hameri. The sequence continues at coordinate 80,550 of JAXIVJ010004416.1, read as the reverse complement.
CAGCCGTTCCTGAGATATAGCATAGGGGTGTGTACGTGCGCACGTGCAGAGGCACCCCACCACTGACTTGTGGAAAGGCGGCGGCTGACAGGTCCTGTGGTGAAATAAGTATATAATTACCGAAGAATCAACCAAAACACACCAGAACCGATAAGTCACTGTATTCCCCAGCCGAAAATCGAAGACAGTTTTAAAGTCTCGGGAATTCGCAATCACGTTACAAATTCACCACCACACTTCCGCCACAGGTCCCTAACCACACACAAAATTCTAACACAATCGGCTCAGCCCTTCCTGAGATATAGAATAGGGGTGCGCACGTGCGCACGTGCAGAGGCACTCCATCCCTGACTTGAGGGAAAGTGGCGGCTGAGGGGTCCCTAACCACACACCAAATTTGCACACAATCTGCCCAGCCGTTGCGGAGTTTTTGCGAGGAAAACGCTTTTCAACACCCCTCACGCGTCACACGCCACGCGCAGTAGTAGTCACCCACGTGAGTCGGCATTGGTCTCAAACAGGGTAGGTTGGATGGGGCTGCTCAGCAAAGAAGCCCGCTTGTCAATCGGACGAGCGGTTGCAGAGATATTATAGCTTCTCAAAAGCGTCGCCACGGGCCGGGCCGGGTCGGGCCGCTCATAATCAGATTTTTCCCATACATCACGGAGGGACGAGCGAGCGCTTCGCGCTCGCTCGTAATGAGAAATAATTGTAATATGGTTAAAAGAAAAGTATGATTTCCCTTGCATTGATTACCGGCTTATTATGACCTGTGAAATTGCTGGCGTGGCCCAAATCAACCGCAGCAACATAAGTAAGTAGATTTTGCTAAGAAGATGCTCCAACTGTCCATTAGCTTTTGTGTGTGGACTCAAGGTGACTGCAGGACGAATAAAGTCGACCGTCTGCTAAGTAAAACTGTCCAGCAGCAGTACCCCTACCATTCGCTGGACACTACACTGCCCTGCAGCAGTACCCCTCCCATTCACTGGACACTACACTGCCCTGCAGCAGTACCCCTCCCATTAACTGGACACTACACTGCCCTGCAGCAGTACCCCTCCCATTCGCTGGACACTACACTGCCCTGCAGCAGTACCCCTTTCATTCACTGGACACTACACTGCCCTGTAGCAGTACCCCTCCCATTAACTGGACACTACACTGCCCTGCAGCAGTACCCCTCCCATTCGCTGGACACTACACTGCCCTGCAGCAGTACCCCTTTCATTCACTGGACACTACACTGCCCTGCGGCAGTACCCCTTTCATTCACTGGACACTACACTGCCCTGCAGCAGTACCCCTTTCATTCACTGGACACTACACTGCCCTGCAGCAGTACCCCTTTCATTCACTGGACACTACACTGCCCTGCAGCAGTACCCCTCCCATTCACTGGACACTACACTGCCCTGCGGCAGTACCCCTCCCATTCACTGGACACTACACTGCCCTGCGGCAGTACCCCTTTCATTCACTGGACACTACACTGCCCTGCAGCAGTACCCCTCCCATTCGCTGGACACTACACTGCCCTGCAGCAGTACCCCTCCCATTCGCTGGACACTACACTGCCCTGCGGCAGTACCCCTTTCATTCACTGGACACTACACTGCCCTGCAGCAGTACCCCTTTCATTCACTGGACACTACACTGCCCTGCAGCAGTACCCCTCCCATTCGCTGGACACTACACTGCCCTGCAGCAGTACCCCTTTCATTCACTGGACACTACACTGCCCTGCAGCAGTACCCCTCCCATTCACTGGACACTACACTGCCCTGCAGCAGTACCCCTTTCATTCACTGGGACACTACACTGCCCTGCAGCAGTACCCCTTTCATTAACTGGACACTACACTGCCCTGCAGCAGTACCCCTTTCATTAACTGGACACTACACTGCCCTGCGTCAGCCCGACGCGGCGGCGTCTCGGCTTGATTGCCTACCCCGAAGCCAGTGTGAGATCCGGCCACTGATCCAGAGGTCTATTTTTTGGTAACTTGGTAGCGATTGTTGGCGACAGATTTTTGTAAGTGAAGCGACAAATATTGGGCTTTGGGGAAGTTTATGCCGTTGTCGGAGGATCAGAATCCGGCCGAACCGAGCAACAGCATGGACCTTGTTCGTTACACTTGGTTGTGCGTCCCATTCTTTGTGAGCAAAAACAAAACGGGAAAGTTTTCAGAATACAAAAATGATAACTGGGCGAAATTTTACATTTTTGTTTACATTTTTACATTTACATTTTGTGCATTTTACACATGAGGAAAATGGTCCCAAGCACAAAAAATAAATGATCACACAACACAAAATATGCTTCATGGATTTCACCCACAATTTTACCCCTTTGGTGGGCTCGGCGCCTCCTACCGGCAGCCGCCCCTCGCGTCGCTCCTCCGTTGTGCTGTGTTTTCGCGTGTAATTAAGTTTCGGCCAACTGCAGGTTTTGTCTCATCTCAAGAAGTGGTGTTTTCGGACCGTTTGAAGATTTTTCGAGCCTTCTTTCGTAGTGATCATAGTTATTTATACTCGCCCAGTATTTTAAATAGCCATAGCCATGACCCACGCTGGACTGGCCGGCATTCTACCGGTTTCCGAAGAGACCAACGCACCTATCACCTTGCCGCCTCGACTTCTACCGCTCCACGCTCTACCGTCGTCGCCGACACTCTGCGAGACCGTGCCGGGTCCCCGCCGGACTCAGTCCCCATGGCCATCCATCACCCACCCGCCGCCCAAGGGGCGGACAGAGGCGGTGTAAGGCGGCACTGCCGGGGGAGAAGAGCCGGTCGGATAGTCCAAGCGCGTCGACATCGGGCAAGAAACGCGGAACATCAGCGTCGCCAGGACTACGACCGCGCTTTAATCCCCCTGGCGGGCCCTGGACCCGCCCCTGGCATAGGGGAGAATCCACCAGCCCAAACCCGGTCGAGTGATAGAGTCCGGTCAGGCGGACCGGGGTTGGCGGGCGCCGGCGACACCGACGGCCGTCAGCGAGGCACCGGGGCGGCGATCCCCGTCCGTGTAGGGTGCCGTCTGCCAAACTTGAACGACAGGCATGGGATGGGGCCCCCGCCGGTCGTCCCGGAGCCGGCTGGCCCCGCCACCCGCTGCCTGGTGCAGCCGCCTCGGCTGACCCTGCGTCAGACCCGCCGGGCGGCGGCTACACAGCCGGAATCGACGTACCAACCGAATCGACGACGTACATCATCAGCATCGACGTACAGCTTCGGACATGCCAACACCCGCTCCCTAGCACCAAGAATGGATGAAATCAACCTCCTGCTCCAACAACATAATATTGACATTTTGTCCGTGTCCGAGACGTGGCTGAAGCCGAGTGTCCTGACCCGAGTGCTGGTTTTCCCCGGATATAGCATAATCAGATGTGACCGCACAAGCCAGCCCGGCGCGCGGGTCAAGGCGCGAGGCGGAGGCGTCGCAATCTTGACGAGAGACAACCTCCGCGTGACAAAACTGCATATCGGCGGCTCCGACCCCATCCTGGAGTCGCTCTGGCTGTCCGTCAGCGGTGCAGGGTGCCGCACAGTGGTGGTCGGGGTAATCTACCGACCCCCCGCCACTTCGGTGCCCGGAGCACTCGAGATGATCGACCGGCAGCTGGGGGACGCGGTCTCCACTGGCAAGCCGGTCGTCGTCATGGGCGACTTCAACATCAATCTGCTACAACAGGACTGCCCAGGTGCACGGGGCCTCCAGCGGATCCTGAGCGACCTGGACCTCACGCAGCTGGTGCGTGAGCCCACGCACCTCCACCCGACACCCACGATGCTGGACCTGGTCATAACCAACCTGACCGACTCACCTGAATCTGTCGTTGTGCTCCAGGATCAAATCGCCGACCACCAGCCGGTACTCCTCAGAGCCGGGGTGCGCAGACAGCGCCCCCCGCCGCCGGCGCCGGTCATAAGGAGGCGCTGGGAGCGTGTCGACTGGGACGCCATGTGCCTGAGCCTTCTGACAGCTGACTGGGGACCACTCTACAACGCACGGACAGCTGACAAGAAGCTGACGGCATTCATGGCGGTCTGGGACGCAGTGGTCGACGAGCACTGCTCGCTCGTCACGGTGAGACGGCGCCGACCGGCGTGTCCGTGGCTGCGCGACAATCCCGAGCTGACGTCGGCGATGGAGGACCGCGACGAGGCCCGGCGAACCTGGGAGCGCACCAGAACCCCAGAAAGTCGCTGTGAATACCAGCGGCGGCGCAACACTGTGAAAAGCCAGCTCACTCGTGCCCGTCGCGACTTCCTGTGTGACTCTCTTTTATCTGACAGACAATCTTTTTGGAGTCGTCTGAAAAGTTTTGCTGTCCAACCATCACGGGGCCCCGCTTTGGGTGACGATGACGTCAGTGACCGGGCTGACGCATTCAATGAGCATTTTGCGTCCGTGGGGTCACGCATCGCCGCGGAGGTGGGGCGCACCACCGTTTCGGGCTCGCACGGACCGAGGCCTCCCCGTGTGTGCTCATCAGCCCTCGCACTACGCCCTGTAACCCTGCCAGAACTCTCGAAGGCCATTAAACGCATGAGCTCGTCAAGGGCAGTCGGTATCGATGGCGTCCCTCTCCATGCAGTGAAAAGGTGTTTTGCTGTTATTGGGCCTCACCTTCTTAATATCGTCAACAAATCTGTAACCACATGCACGTTTCCTAATGCCTGGAAAATAGCTCGCGTTGTACCTATTCACAAGTCTGGAGACCGATCCGATTTGAATAACTTCCGGCCTATCTCTATCCTGTCTGTTTTGTCAAAAATCACGGAAAAGGCTGTCTGCATGCAACTCACGTCATATCTACAGGAAAACCATATACTGTCTCAATTTCAATATGCTTACCGACCCCGTCATTCCGCGGAGGACGCCCTGATCGACGCAGTGGAGTGAATCTCAAAGATTATCGACGCAGGTGAAATAGCGTCGCTGACGACGCTCGACCTAAGTAAAGCTTTTGACAGCGTCGATCATGGCGTCCTCTTGGACAAGCTAGAATGGTACGGGGTGTGCTCAGACTGGTTCCGCAGCTATCTGCAAGACCGGAAACAGATGGTAGCGGGCGGATCAGACCTAATTCTCCCATTGACCCACGGCGTCGCCCAGGGCTCCATAGTCGGACCCATCCTCTTCCTTATCTTCATCAACGACATGTCCGCATTCCTTCCCCATGGCCGACTCCTGTCCTATGCCGATGACACTCAACTCCTGGACCACTCCCCTCTCGATGTCATCAACTTATCACACCTGAAGGCCCGCGTCGAAGAGTCCATCATACACCTTCAAGATTGGTTTCTGTCCAACTGTCTCAAAATGAACCCTGACAAAACCCATTTCATCATCTTTGGTACAAAATCTTCCATAAAAAAGACATCGAGCTTCCACATCACCTTATCACGCTCACGCATCCCGCCATGTTCCACCGTGAAGGTCCTGGGCATGGTCCTGGACCCAGGTCTGACCTGGGAGCCACATATATCGACGGTGGTTCGCAGATGCAACGCTATCCTTATATCCCTCTACAAAATTCGCCACTATTTCACACCCAAAGCCCTTGAGCTCCTGGTACAGGCTCACGTTTTCCCCCACATTTTGTACTGTCTCTCCGTTTGGGGCGGGGCCGCCCAATGCCATCTGTCACGGATTCAGAAAACTATCAACTTTGCGGCGAGACTTGTCTCTGGGGTGCGGCGCAGTGAGCACATCTCACCTGTCCTCATCTCGTTAGGGTGGCTGAGTGCGAGGGAGATGGTGCATCAGCGAGACTGCCTCAAAGTGTTTAGTGCGCTTCATGACCACAACTGCCCGCCAGCCCTGAGAGCTCTTTTTGTCAAACGATCCCAGGTATCCCAGAGGGAAACGAGAGCTGTAGCCGCGGGAGAGCTGCAGCTGGAAAGATGTCGCCTGTCAGCCACGCAGAGAAGCTTCGCATATAGGGCCGCGCGTGCGTGGAATTCTCTCCCAGCTAACATTACCGAGGTGCGGAGTCGCGGGGCGTTCCTGCGTGCCATTTGTCAGCCAACATGAATTACAATCGGATGTCCGTGTTGTTTTTCACATGCATCGTGACCGTGACCGTTCCCATAGTGTATGAGTAAATGTCTGTCACCCTTACCTACAATGTACAGGGTTCATAATACCCACTACGTGGACGAATCCTTAATAAACGAAACGAAACGAAACAATACAACACATAACGTATGCTTGCAAGACAAAATATCAACGAGTGGTTTTCTGGATCGTACAGACTTAATGACATAATAATTAATAGCAGCCGCGTTTCTTTGGGGCGATCGGTTTTTTGCTGCCAGTATGCGTATTTCGGTTTCCCGCATTCTAATTGTCACCGGGTAGCGTAAAACTGAGCATAAGTTAGTCAAAAATATAGATATTGCTTTGAAATTTGGTTTGGGCATCGTACATACTTGGTTCTCCAATATATATTCCGGTTTTTGAATATATTTAAGAAAACAAAATGTGATTACTTTTTTTTCCCACATTTTTTCTCTCAAATATATTCAAAAACTATAAGACATATTGGAGAACCAAGTACGGACGATACCCAAACCGAATTTCAAAACAATATATATATTTTGGACTGACTTATGTCGTGTTTTACGCTAGCCGGTGGCAATTAGAATGAGAGAAACCGGGCGACAGGCCAGCCCGGTAGCGGGACGGTAGCGGGCCATTGACTTACGTTATTAGCGAGTGGTAGCAAGCTTGTAGCGAAGGCGAGTGTCGCAGTGAGTGTCGTCACATGAAAGCTTTTCGGAAATAACTCGCGTATTTATCAACCGATTACAATGAAACTTTCAGTACCCTACTTTTGAACAATTTGAGACCTATTCTTAACTTTTTTAAGTTATATCCCCCATGACCCGTGACCTATTACCTGTTTCTTAAGATCATGCCAGGCGCAACTGGCGTCCCGTAGTATCGGTGTTTGTAACTTGTGCAGTTTCGGAGTGTTAGCTGCTCAGGAGCATATGCACAGGTGTCAACAGGTGACATTTATGGTTTCCACTGAGATTGTGACCTCAGTTGACCTTCTCAGAAGTCAATCGAGGTCACTGACCTCCGATGGCCTGACGACTTTTTTGCCCTATGGCAGTTTTTAGGACATTTTGTGGCGCTGATTTCCAATTTGGCATCCATTTTACATTGTTATATGTTCCACTGGGGTCATGCATTTTCACAGTTCAAACGAGGCCACTGACCTCCGATAACCTGAGATGACCTTTTTGGAATCTCGTAGTTTATAGGGCATTTTGTGACGCTGATTTCAAATTTGTCATCCATTGTGCTTCGCTCGGCTTCGCTCGGCTTCGCTCGTGAAACGCCCATCCAGGCGTCTAACTGAAAGTATTTTGCTTGATATGTGGTGACAATCCTTACCGGGGAGTTTTCATCGTGCGACAGAAATTGCCCTAGATTCGTCGTGAGCGACAAATCTCACCATTTATAGACCTCTGCAGTCTGCACTGATCACCTGTCGCTGTGAAGCCAAACGGCCATGACCAATCACATGAACCATAGCCACCTCATTACTCCGAGAAATGTGGCGAACACAACACGACGCAGAAAAAAATGTAAACAATTTCTGATCGTATGGAACATCTAAGCAGCTTTCCCTAGAAATGTTAGAAATCAAATATTAATGTCACCTTGTCCACCCAATCAACCTGCCTATTACTTCAATGATTAACTTCGACAGGTTGTTTGATCGTTTTCCGGAGATCAAGGAGAAGTTCAAGCGGTTCAACACCGTCAGCCCCGAGGCGATCCGCCAGTCGGCGCAGATACGCGCGCTCGCCGGCCGCATGCTCGTCTCACTGGGCTCGATCATCGGCAGCCTGGAGGATGCCGAGATGGTGAACGAGACCTTCTTCATGCTGGGAAAAAGCCACAACAATCAGGGCGTGGCGACAGAGGACTTCCAGGTCAGTCAGCCAGTTTGAAACAGTCACTGGCAATCAATGGTGAATGAAGTCATTTTCTGACGAACTTGGTAACCCTGTTCGTCAGAAATGATGCCACATAGTGATGCGTTAAACATGTTCAGTCTGAGAAGTGTCGACACCGAAATAACTCAGAAATTACTCAGTGAAGCTCGTACTGCTCAGTATATTGAGGTCATGCAAACGGTGTCTTCCGAGATCGAGTTTTTATGGACGGGGAGATGAATGAGAAAGGGGTGAATGAATGGATCGTTTGTGCTGATACTGGAACTCAATCTCCCTACTCTCCTCTTGCTATTCTCGCTTAGTCTGGAGCGAATGGAGTAACGTAGTGTAATCTCCTGCCAAGGAAAGGTTCGAATGGTTCGATTCTGTAATATGCTGCAGATTAACGGAAGACATTCCATGCGTACCAAGATATTCTGCTTTGTAATTTCGTTAGTCATTTCTCTGTTGGAGGTATGTCTGACGGAGGTGACCCCTATGTGTGCAGAAACTCACCCATGTGATCCTGGATTACCTGTCGGACACCCTGGGGGACGCCTTCCCTGCCGAGGCCGCCATCGCCTACCGCAAGCTGATGGACTCGTTCAACAGCAAAATGAGGCAGCATCTAGACTAGACGGGGCAACAGGAGGAGATCTCTCCCGAGAATCGGAGTTTCCTGCACTTACAAAATCGCTACACACGACCCGGGTGTCAACTCCTGCCACAGGGGTTAATTTGAAAATTTACACATTCATGGGGTGTCACTGTTGATGCTTCGCTATCTACACCCATGTCAGACACCTGCGTGGTGTGTCAGTGCCGACCACCATCGCATTGTGTGTTCGTCACCGCTGCATGGGGTGTCGAGGTGTCGCAATACTCATGCGGGGGGAGCCGATTGACGCCTCACCCGGGCGTATTTCAGAAGTTCGTTCACCACTGGGAGAGGTGTGACGGTCGCCGCTGCTTGGAGTGTCGTGACGCAGATGCACGCAGACGACGGCGCGGCGTTGGCTGCGCGCGCACATAACCGCCGGCCTGCCGCGCCGCCGCGCTGGGCCAGTAGAGCAGTGACCTTGGGCGCGGCGGGTTATGCATGGTGTGCGTGCGTTGACTGTTGTCAGTGTTCAAGTTGCCGTTGAGTTTCGAAAGGCTGTCAATCGTGCTGTCGTGATCGGAGTTATAAGTACCTAATTGTGAGTTGAGAGTGCGTTCTTTCGTGCTTTCTTTTGATCTTAGAAATGTACTTAGTTGTGAATTTGTGATCGATAAACATTAGGTATGCTACCGTCTATATGTGTCATACCCTCCCGTCACAACCAATTGTATTTCTTATCCGGTCGGAGCTGCACCGACCAAGCTTCTATAAACATATGAATATACGTAGCTGACTGTTGATCCATAGTAACTATGATTATTTATGAGTATGCTTGATGATGCTGATTTGTGATGCTGGTGTTGATACATGGATCTGTTTACAATAATTAACGGTTTTGTTAATACAATGGTTTTGCACTGAAATGTACTAATTTTAGTTGCTCAGATTGGGAAGCTTGGCGCGAGTGGTCAGTCAGGTCAGAGTGCTCAGATTGGCATGAGTATTGCGAGTTGCGACACGTCTCTGAGCCGGCGGCCGGCGGCGGCCGCCGCCTGCCATGCGTCTGCGTCACGACACCCCATGCAGCGGCGACCGTCACACCTCTCCCAGTGGTAAACGAACTCCCGCAATTCGCCCGGCTGAGGCGTCAATCGACACCCCTCGCATGAGTATTGCGACACCTCGACACCCCATGCAGCGGTGACGTTACTCCTCTCCCAATGGTAAACGAACTCCCGCAATACGCCCGGCTGAGGCGTCAATCGACACCCCACGCATGCGTATTACGACACCTCGACACCCCATGCAGCGGTTATCAAGGGTGTTTCGTTAAACCTATACACCCCATGCAGCGGCGATCACGGTTGTTTCGGTACACCTCCCTGAGTGCTAAACAAAACACCTTCCAGGCGACGTATTTTAGGTTGTGTGGGCATCACACGGGCTAGGGGTGTTGTCACGCTGCGCAGGTGTTGATTTTTGTTGTGAGTGTGAGTCTCTGGTGGCCTGTCGACCACGGTGTGGATACCTCAACCTGGTGCGATTCCGGGTGACCTGAAGGACGTAATCGTCAGCCACAGGGTATCAGCTGGCCGATCAAGAGATCTTCCCCTCCGGTACCTCGCCTTTTTAGACGCTGAAGTGTGCAGAAGCTGTCTCGTGCTCCTTTACCATAGTATCTTTGAGATCCATTTACACTGAATATTGTCTCGCGAAAGGTATTATTTCCAGTTGTGCAATTATTCACAATTGGATGACTGGGACTAGTCATTAGGGATTTATCACCTATCTTTGGAGGGATATCAAGGAGTGCATATGACTGAAATAAATAAATATATTTGTATGAAAGATACCGTGTTTTCCTCCTTCCGAACTGTGTTCCTCCTCCTTCCGAAGAACACTCACGCATTTGTCTTGCTCCCTCTCGCGTTATTTCGCAATATCTCGTAAACTAATGCCAGTATCGTCACTAAACTTGCATTACCCTCTCTCACATCAATTGCACACATGTTGACAGAAGCGGAAAATTGAGCTAACCATACGTCAACCGGAAATAACGCCAGAATGAGGCCATGTTTTGTGTGTGTATGTTTTTAATAAGGGTTTACGAATAACACCGTCAAAAGTGAAGTTTTTAAGATACATTTAATTGTAAGTTATCACATAACTCACAATGGACTCGGCCATTAAGCTGTTATCTCTGATTTTTTTTTATTTCATGAACATCCAAGATTTCAAGAACAACAAAATATAAAGCATTCTTTTGACATTGTTGTCAAAACAAATCGAACATTAAAAATACATACGTGACAGACGTCCGACTTTAATTTGAATATGTCCGACTTTAATTTGAATATGTGTACCAAATTCGAGGTGGATATAACCAGTAAGGCGCCGTAGTTGGCGATGAACGAGCGACCACGAAGGAAATGTATGGTGAATTTCAACTCGATCGGGAAAGTAGTTTCTGAGATACAAAAAAAGGTGCGCACGTGCGCACGTGCAGAGGCATCCCACCCCTGACTTGTGGGCAAAAGGCGGCTGAGAGGTTCCTAACCACACACCGAATTTGAACACAATCGGATTAGCCGTTCCTCATATGTAGAATAGGGGTGTGCACGTGCGCACGTGCAGAGGCACCCACCCAGGCACCCCTGACTTGTGGGAAGGCGGCGGCGGAGGGGTCCCTAACCACTACCAAATTTGAACACAATCGGCTCAGCCGTTCCTGAGATACAGAATAGGGGTGTACACCAGCGCACGTGCAGAGGCACCCCACCCCTGACTTGTGGGAAAGTGGCGGCTGAGAGGTCCCTAACCACACACCAAATTTGAACACAATCGGCCCAGCCGTTGCGGAGTTTTTTTCTCTCGAGAAAACACTTTCAACACCCCTCACGCGGCACACGCCACGCGCAGTGGTAGTACCCACATGTGTCGGCATCGGTATCAAACAGGTTAGGTTGGATGGGGTTACTCAAACGCTTGTCATGTCAAAAACGCTTGTCAATCGGACGTGCGGTTGCAGAGATATTAGCTTTTCAAAAGCGTCGCCACGGGTCGGGCCGGGCCGGGCCGGGCCGCTCATATTCAGATTGTTCCCATATACCACGGAAGGACGAGCGAATATGACTGACTTATGACCTTTCGAAGACAAAAAGCGGTCACTTCTCACGGCATTAGCATGCATAACCTATTCCGTTTTTACCTTCCACTTCAATTTCTAAAGAACATACAATGTTCTTGGGCTATGTTTAGTTTTCCAGACAGGGGCGGCGCCACGGATTTTTGCCAGGGGTGCAAAATTGATTGAGTACTGAGTAGGTACGCATCTATATTACTATTTGATAAGCGTCTGTCTGTCTGTCTCTCCGGAACGAATTTAACCCAGTAAAGCGGTAGTTCTACATTGCAGTACCACATTGCTATAAGTATAAGCACGTGATGTACCTAATTTTAAGGTTTTCAAACGAGTTTACGGATACTACCGAGTGGTGTATAATTCGTACATTTCCGACGCATTTGATACGATAGTTACAGACAGTTTTAGTGTCTGCAGTTTTGGGTGAAGGCTTGCGCTGTAACTAACATAGAAGGAGGTGTTAAGAAATATTTCACCGTAAACAAACAGTTTACGGATACGAGTTTTACATCGCTTCACTCCAGTCGAAAGCCAATCAGATCCGACCACGGATACTACAGTAGTCAGTGCCACAACCAATGAGAAGCAACCACGGAATCACTCCGAAACGAAGGTCATCGACATACGACATACGACATACGACATAGACATACGACGACATACGACATAGGTCGACGACATCGGCATATATCAATGAACATATAGGCTGAGCCGGGGTGGAGTTTCCACGGGTTTAACGGGTGTATAACGGGTGTCATAGGTGTTCCACGGGTATAATGGGTGAGTGCCGGCTATAACGGGGTTATCACGTGTTCTACATGGGCACAACGGGTGTAACGGTGTGGTTATTTCCACACCTGGATAGTCCACCGTGACGTCACAATGGCAGTTGCTTAGTAACGATGGACCCGTTTGTGGGCGTAACCCCGTGCTACTGCGCTTGCGTGGAGTCCGACGGCCGGCAGCGGCCGCGGTGCTGCGAGGACTGTGAACTGAGAGGCGGGCGAGAGCGGTCACTGCTGGACTGCGTGGAGACGAGCTGTCTCCAGCAGTCGCTGCGCTTCAATAATTTTAGACTGCATCTTCTTTTCGAACCGTCGGCGTTTTAATCCGACAACAACACGAGATTCTTAAAACTAGACTATCACTTGTTTTATTGAGAAAGAAAGAGAGAGAAACGGAACAAGATTACAAATTGGTGCCGCGAGGACCCGGATTTGGTCAAAATATCAAGACTTTGCTATCTTTTTTTCGTAACGCAACTTAAACTTAAGTTAATCTCTGGAGGAATTCATCTCAACTCTTGTGAACTTCATCTACGTCTACAAGATCGTGTCGTCGAACAGTGGGCCGATCTTTTCCTTTTTTCCGTAAAAACAAATTCGCCCTCAACTGTGCAAATTGCTTGTGTGTACTGCTGTTGGGTTTTAGTACTTGTTTTGAATTGATTCTGTTCAATTGTTTTTATTGATGTGTCATGGCTGAACAGCTTATCACAAGTGCTCTAAAGGATGTGGTACAGGAAATCAGGGTCCAAAGTTTGAAGAAACATGTGCGAACCTTCCACGGGGAGGGAACCGCAAAATTTATCAATTGGCTCCAAGACATGGACCAACTTTCTGTATCATGCGATTCAGAACGGATGTGCGTCTTAGCATCATTGACGCTCGGAGGTTCAGCGGGAACTTTGGGGCGAGGGTGCTAAAGGAGAATCCGCAGTTATCATGGCAGGACCTCAGGAAAAAATTGAGAGGTAGGTATAGTGAACTTACCGATCCGTTTATGGCTCAGGAGAAGTGCCGCCGGCTTGAGCAGAAAAAAGGTGAGTCTGTGCAAAATGTTGCCGAACGAATCAGAACGACAGCAGCTGATGCATATGACAACGTCGAATCACGGGATGTTCAGAAGTCGCTCGTAGAAATCTTTCAGAAAGGTGTAGTAGAGGACAGATTGGCTAGAAATGTGATCAGAAAGAAGTTCGAGAGTTTGGAGGAAGCGGTAAGTTACGCAACGGAGGAACAGAGAGCAGAACGGACATTTGAGATGTACAGACATCATCAGACCCCGGACGAGCCCATGGAAGTAGACGTCGTACATGAAGAGGGTAAGGAATCCCGAGAACTTGAACAAATTCAGGAAGACATTAAAAACTCTCAAAACAGCTTGATCGGGTGAGCCGTCAAATCAGTCACCGGGCTCATACCCAGCCGCCGCCCCGTTCACAAACCGTCCCACCGCGTCACCCGACGTCGAGTCAGCGTCAAAACGCTGCCGGACCGCGACCTGGCTTTGTTCCAGCCGCTCGACCGAACCCATCGGCCCCGGCTCCCGCCGCTGCCGCTCTGTACCAATGGACCCCTGATGGTCGGTCTGTGTGTGCCGCATGTGGACGTATCGGGCATGTGCAAAGAAACTGTCGCGTTGGAAGATAGGGAAACTCAAAAGCTCTGGCGCAGGGACCCACCAGAGGAGGAAACAGGAAAAAGGTCCCTCCAAATTGTAGGGTAATGGCCCCCAAATTGCACGAGTTCATGTAAAACCTGACACCCCGATGTGTTGGCTTTATTTAGGACGAAAGAAAATGTATTCATTGGTCGATTCTGGGGCTTATATTTCATTGATTTCGAGAGAGACATTCAACAAAATCGCTGCCAAAAATGTTTCGGAGTTCTCAACCGCGAACTGTACCCCACTCCAGTCCGTCTCCGGACACAAACTGAAAAACTTTGGAACAGCTGTGCTTCAAGTGAAAATCTCCAAATTCAGTCAACCGTACAAGTTTCAGATTGTCGATGGTTTGAAAAACCAGTGCATTCTTGGAAACGATTTCTTGTCTGACTTCAGTGCTCAACTTGACTTCGGTAAAAAAAAAACTCTCAACTTGGACGGAAACGTCATTCCCCTGAGACCCCAGCGTCTTACGTGTGATTCTGTCACTTCTTTGGTTCGTGTTCCCCAACAAGTTACCATTGCCGCTCAATCATATGTTGAGATCCCAGCTCAAATCAACCGTGCACAACTCATTGATCAGGAATGTGTAGTGCAACCTCTCAACAATGTGCCTATTCTTGGAGAAGAACCTGGTTTGTGTTTAGTCAGTAGTTTAGGCCGTGTGAACAAAAACCGTCAAATTCCAGTAGTCATTGCAAACACGTCCGGTAGAGACTATACTTTGCCCGCTCGTTCAGTGATTGGTCTTGCTGAAGTTTTAAAGATCCCGAAGACTGTGTATGAGTCAATGTCAATGAGTCAGCAGGGTCCGAAGCCGAGGTAGATGGTATGGTTCCCGAAACCCAAAAAGCGAGACTGTCTCACATGTCAGAGGCCCAACGTCAGAAAATGGAGGAACTATTAGATCGTAATGCGGACCTGTTTGCGAAGAACGACTGCGATTTAGGAGGTACGGATTTGGTGAAAGCAAAAATCGATACGGCAAATCATCCTCCCATCAAACGAAACCCTTATCGGTTACCATTCAGTCAAAGAAAATTGGTGGAGGATCACATAGAAAACATGCTAAAAGCAGGTGTAATCGAACCCAGCCAAAGTCCGTGGTCTAGTCCGATAGTGATAGTAGACAAGAAGGATGGTCAAAAAAGGTTTTGTATAGATTTAAGGGCTTTGAACAAAGTTGCAGTGAAAAACAGCTACCCTCTTCCCCGCATAGACGACATTTTGGCGTCACTCGATGGATCGCAATATTTCACGTGTTTGGATCTCAGGAGTGGTTATTGGCAGATTGCCATGGATCTAGACTCGAAAGAGAAGACGGCATTTACTTGTTTCTTAGGTCTATATCATTGTAAAGTTATGCCTTTTGGACTCTGCAACAGTGGGGCCATTTTCTCTGAGCTTATGAACAAGGTTTTGGTCGGAATTCAGCATCAATTCGCTATCGCATACCTAGACGACATCATCATTTTTTCGAAGACTTTTGAGGAGCATTTAGAGCATATCGAGACCGTCTTTTCACGTCTGCGAGACGCCGGGTTAAAGTTAAAAATGTCAAAATGTGAGTTCTTGAAAAAGGAGGTAATTATATTGGTCATGTGGTTTCAGCTAGTGGTGTCAAACCCGATTCTGAAAAGGTGAAAGTGATTCAGAAACTGGCACCTCCATCCACGGTCAAAGATATTCGTTCGTTCATTGGCATGTGCTCGTATTATCGTCGTTTTGTTCCCAATTTTGCGAAGGTTGCGAAACCGTTGACAGAACTGACTAAAAAGAATCGACGCTTTTATTGGACCGATGAGTGTCAAAAGTCTTTTGAAACTCTGCGCGTTGCGCTCATGGAAGCTCCAATCTTGGCTTATCCCGACCTTAGCAAACCGTACAAAGTATATACTGACGCTTGAAATTACGCAATAGGTGCAGCTATCGTTCAGGATACAGAGATGGATGAGCGGGTCATTCAGTACCTATCTCACCAGCTAAACGAAACCCAACAACGTTGGCCGATTATTGAAAAGGAGGCTTACGCCATCATTTACAGTGTCCAAAAATTCAGGCCATACCTACTTGGTTCCAAATTTACCGTGATGACGGATCACAAGCGGCTCGGACACTTGTTTACTAGTGAGATGCGGAACGCTCGAGTCCAGCGTTGGGCTATTATGCTAGACGAGTATGGTTGTGATGTGCAGTATATAAGTGGCAGCAAGAACGTAGTTGCTGATGCTTTGTCGCGCCTTGGCCCCAGTGTAGGAGATGATGGAGAAGATGATGAGCTGATGACTGGTGAGTCATCATTGGGGGGCCCCGCTAATTATGCAGGCCAGATCAAGGAAGGCGTCGACGGACAAAGAGTTGATTGTGATGTGGATGAGAGTGAGGTCACTTGTAGCGTGAACGTTATTGATTCCGATCGAGCACCAGGTGTTCAACTGCAGTCAGAAGTAGGCTCGTGTAGCGAGCAGGAGCAAAAGTCGAAAGAGAAATTCCGCGAATTCTTTGAAAATCATCCGGATTTCCGAACTGTTCAGTCAGAGGATGCTGAAATTCAGCGCATTTTTAAAATACTAGGTGATTCTAGTCATACGAGCTATGAGGATATATCTCGTCATTACATCTTGGAAGATGAACTTCTGTTTAGGATTAATGAACCTTCAAAATGTGGACATTTCGCAGGATTACAGCTCGTCATTCCCAAGTTTTTGCAACAACCGTTGATCGAGGAGATTCATTCAGGCTATTTTGGTGGTCATCTGGGAGTAGTCAAAACATATGACAAAATACGTTCTCGTTATTATTGGTCAGGAATGTATCGTGATGTCGTTCAATTCTTGAAGACATGTGTAGCTTGTAATATGATAAAGCTTCGTCGTGAACGTGCTCCTCTGTAAAGCATGCAGATTCCGAAATATCCATTCGAACAGATCGCTATTGACACGTCCGGTCCTTTCCCTGAAAGCTATGATGGAAATCGTTACATTATCAACATTATTGATTTGTTTTCTGGTTGGCCAGAATCGTTTGCTACAAAATCGAAAAGTGCCGAGACTGTCGCTCAAATTTTGATTGAACATATCATCCCTCGTCACGCGTGTCCACGAGTCATAGTTTCCGACAACGGAACTGAGTGTTACAATGCCGTCATTGACCAGATATCTGCATTCTTCAATATCAAACATATCCGTACTTCTGTGTATCATCCTCAGTCGAACGGAAAATGCGAAAGGTACAACAGAGTTCAGAATGATATGTTGGCTAAATTAGTAGGTCGTTCTCAGCGAGACTGGGACACAAAGATTCCATCAATATTGTCTGCGTACCGTACTGCCAAAAATGAAAGCAAGAAATGCAGTCCGTTTTACATTATGTATGGTCGCGACCCAGTTTTACCGGTAGATACACTTCTTTCGCCGAAATACCGCTACCAGGGAGACGAATACGTTCCAACAATGCTTGAGAATTTACATCGTGCGTATCACCATGTTCGGCATAACCTCGCCCGTAGTCACGAGAAAAAAAGGTATTATGACTGAAAAGCGAAACCAGTAAAATTGAAGGTAGGTGACATGGTCTACTTCAGAAATCCAGCTGATGCTGCGCACTCATCAAAATTAACGTCTCATTGGAAACCATTTTACCGAGTTATCAAGGCCCTAAGTGATGTTACTTTTGTGATAAAAAATCATCTGTCTGGCGAAACAAAGGTCGTCAACGCAAACAATCTGAGACAGGCAGACACCCATACGCATTGGGAGAATGTTTCTGAAGAACCGACTCATCAACAGTAAGTATGCAGAAAGTCAGAAATCGTTCATACCGCTTCGAGTTCAGCCGCCTAGGCGTTCGAGATTATCTGCTGCTGACGTAGACGACGATCACTTTTCTGAGTCTGAACCGGAACTGGTGAGTGAATCCGTACTGCCTCCCCTTTTGGAAAGTCATTTACCCCCTGAGGAACTGCCTGATCTGCCGGAAAGCGAGTTAGACGCGGACCGAATGTCTTCCGACGAGGACGAGTTGCCACTTGCCGAACTCCAACGACGTTGGAATGAGGAAAAAGAACCAGAGAAAGTTGAGGAAAATTTACCTTTAGCCGAACTTTCTTAGAAGTTAGCTTCGGGAAAAACGCAGAAAACTGTGGAAACTCCGAGGACTTTTGCCAAGAGACCGCTCGTTCGTTCTGAGTCTAACTCTTCAGATCCAGAAACGCGAAGCCCCCCTGGCAAATTTAGTCGCCATGCTCCCTCAGATTTGGATTCTGATTTTACGGATACGGAAGGATTAGACGTCGGTGCATGCATGGAGAGTGAAAGTGTTACTAACACTAGTGTGAGTAAATCGATGCTTTTGTCACAATTGATGAAAGCGCAACATTCAATGGTGGAGAAAAATCAGATGATGATGGAGCTAATGCTCGCTCAGATAGAGAAACTGTGACGTGTAGCGTTTCGTGATGGTAACATCGGCTAGTGCGCCGTTGAGTTTCATATTGTTGTCGTGTGGGCCTGTAGGCCGCTGTAGTATAATAATCGGCTAGTGCGCCGAGTTGTCGTCATATTGGGCCAGAGTGCCACTGGAATGTGGAATGTGGATGAATTACAAGTTCAGGGCCAGTGTGCCACGGTGATGTTATGTTGAGTTATGTAAATGTATTGTGAGTTATGGCCAGTGTGCCGAATTGTATCTGTAGTGTACTAACCCACTGTATGCAATTATGTGACATGTGTCTGTGTGTTTGCATATGTGGGCGAATATGTGTTATCCTGCTCTGCTATTTTTGATGGCTCCAGTGTATTCCAACGTTGTCTTCCTGCCTCGAGGTCAGATCGTACAATCACTGGAATCTTCATTTTCCTATAGAAACGCGGACAACGTGGACTTTTGCTGAGAAAATTGCGCACCGTATTGAGGTGTTTAAAAGTACATTCACAACTCTTTTTACTGAGCACCGCCAGCAGATACGTAGTGACCTAGCTGAACGACTCTGGGGAAAGTTCATGAAAGATTATAATCTGTTGGATAGAGAAATGAATATCACTATTTCAGCCCTGAAACACTTGAAAACACCTGGTCCTAACCGTGCTATACGATCACTTCTTCCTTTCGTGGGAGACGCCCTTTCTTCATAGTTTGGTACTGCCACTAACACCGAAATCCAAGACGTACTGTCTCGTGTGTATGACTTGGGTGACTCTCAGACGGACATTTTGAATGTCATTGACAACACTGTAACTATGGTGAATGAAACTTTTGTGGATGTGAGTATGAACCGACAGACCATTAGCCGACTGACTAACTCGACAAATTACTTGACTAAACGACTCGATTTGTTGAAAGTCGTTGTGTTGGACGATTACTTGGCTTCAGGCATGGAATCTGACATGGACACTGTTTTGACGGACCTCATTACGACCGTTCGTGAATTTCGGAAAAGTATCATGGACCTGGAGACAATTTTCAGCCTCACTGAAAACAACATTCTCCCACGGTCTCTTCTCCCGCCCAGTCGATTTGCTCAGATCTTGGACGATATTCAGAAAGTTTTGCCCCGTGATGCCTCTTCCTTTCCCTCCGTCCGACATTGATAAGTATTTCGCTACTTCTCATACTCAGACGATGAAAAATGCTGGAGGAATTTCAGTGCTCGTGACCATTCCCCTGTTGTCCATTAAGGATCATTTCAGCGTGTTCCAAATCTTCAATATCCCCGTGCCAAAAATCGCTGATAATCAGAACTTTGTGGCAAATTACGAAATAGAGAACGCCAAATGTGTCGCAATTTCAGAGGATTCTCTGAAATTCATGTTTATAAATGATAATGACGTTCAAACGTACCTGAGACGACGACTACCATTCTGTCCCCTTTGAAGACCAATTATGAACGTGCTGACGTCGACTATGTGTATTCCCGCCTTGTTGACTAACCAGACTGACAAAATAACCCGTTTCTGTGAGAAGGTTATTCAGGTGAATCAGAGTGTTGACCCGACCGCTGAGTATTTAGGAAATGGACATTGGATTGTGATCAGTGCTGACCCTATTACACTGGAAGTCAGCTGCAAAAATGGTACATTTGCGAATTCTACAAGGTCTGTGAGAACTGTGTTTCCCCTATCTCTGGTTAAATTGGACTTCGGGTGTACAGCATTCAATACCCATTTCCAACTGCCCACTCATTATCGAACCGATTCCTATCTCGAACCTTACCAGATTCATCATTTTAATCTAACCCTGGTATTAAACGATGTTTGGAGACATATTACATCTAGTTTTTCTGAAGGTTTTAACCATGCTATAGAAACCCTGCACCCGGTTCAGATGAAAACTATCAGATTATCCGCCTTAAAAAGTCACCTTCGTATGATGGAGAACCAGAACCGTCACCATTACAGAACCGTCGTTGTTCCAACAGTATCGGTCACTACAGTAGCTGTTTTGGTTACGATAGTGCTGATCGTATTGAGGTGGACCCGATGTCCGACGGCTAACCTTTGTCCTGACCGAACACCGTCCCGGAAATCCCGCCCCTCCGACGGCTCGACTGGACGAGACATGACTCCTCAAGACGAACCTACCGACCCGACCGACGAGACAAAGACGAACCCCAGTACCTCTCTCTCTCTCTCTCTCTCTCTCTCTCTCTCTCTCTCTCTCTCTCTCTTGGCTGACAACAATGAACCGCTGACGCTGACGCTGACGCTGACGCTGACGCCCGTATCATCACTACAGAAACAACAGCACTGCCTGCGCTGAGCTCACATCCGTTGGGTGGCCGACTGCCATCTGACGACCGCTGAACTCACATCCGTTGGATAGCCGACCGCTATTTGACGACCGCTGAGCCGACATCCGTTGGATAGCCGACTGCTATCCGATCCATGTAACTGCGCCACCGCTGACGCCATGACCGACGACCGGTGATGCCGGTCCCTCAGGAGGAACAATGAACAATGGACTTCGACCCGGTACGACTTCGACATGAAGTAAGAGATGACGCGCTGAACGACCTGGCGTACTGAGAGAACGCGAGACGGTACCTCGCCAAGTACCTGTGCTCGTTCTCCCAACAGCCGCGCATCGCTCTGTCTGTGCCCATCTGCAGACCAGGGAGTAACGCGGGCGACGGACTGGCGGACAATCGGAGACGTTAAAGGGAACAGTTCACCTTTAACATGGGGTTTTGGACTGAGATAGCAGATTTGTAGAGCAGATCTAAAAATGGTTTGTGGTGAAATAATTACCTCTCTACGTTAAGTAACTTCGACACAGGACTAGTGGGCCCGATTTCAATCCCGCTGTTCCGGGCCACGATCGGGGAATGAACGCTCGCCGCCGCGCCGCCGGAGGCAGGTACACTCTCTGGCACGTAGTCTCTGGTCACGACGCCTCGTTAATATCCGCTCAGCCGCCCGGGCGGCGCGGCGGCCCCTTGCCAGAGACTGTACTTGGCGTCAGGCGGAGCGGGGCGGAGCCAGAACGCCAGCTGTTATCGTACGATTTCTCGTGAAATAGAAAGAGAAACTTGCTTCTTTCTCCACATATATCCATCAGTTGTCCAAACCAAAGTCATATTCATAGTTTTGAGCTCAAGATGCACCTAATGGTTGAACTTCAAGACAACTTTCAAGGTGACCTATTCCCTTTAAACATAGGATGCTCTGCGTGCGATGGTGCTGCCACCTGGTGGCAACTGCAAACTATACGGGCGACGCTGCGTTCGAATGACTAAACGAGAACCGACTGACTCCAAATAGACTACTACGGACTGTCGAGTGACTGGATGCGATGAACATTGAGTGAGTTTGGTTTGGTAATGTTGTTTGGTTAATGTCGAATTGTTTTGGGAGCGTTGTGACGTGTTTACTTGTGCCGTGATGTGATAACTGATCTGTGTTGGTGTTTGTGAGGTATGGTATTAGTTGTGGTGTTGAAGTAGATTGTTTGTGTGTGTATTGAAACATTGTAAATCGGACTTCAACCACGCCCAATAGTATGGCGCAGAAAAGTTCGAGTAAAAAGCAGAAATTTCTGCGAAGGACCTTGCGTTGTGATGTAACGGTGTGGTTATTTCCACACCTGAATAGTCCACCGTGACGTCACAATGGCAGTTGCTTAGTAACGATGGACCCGTTTGTGGGCGTAACCCCGTGCTACTGCGCTTGCTTGGAGTCCGACGGCCGGCAGCGGCCGAGATGTTGCGCGGACTGTGAACTGAGAGGCGGCCGAGAGCGGTCACTGCTGAACTGCGTGGAGACGGGCTGTCTCCAGCAGTCGCTGCGCTTCAATAATTTTAGACTGCATCTTCTTTTCGAACCGTTGGCGTTTTAATCCGACAACAACACGAGATTCTTAAAACTAGACTATCACTTGTTTTATTGAGAGAGAAAGAGAGAGAAACGGAACAATATTACAACGGGTACTACGGGTGTATGTCGGGCACCGTAGGTTTTGACGGTTACTTCGGGTGTATGACGGGTACAAAAACGTATTATAGGTACGACAGGTGTCAAGGGTAGTACGGGTTATCAATCTCTAATTGCCTATCACTGGCTTGCACAACCACGAAGTATAAAATGCATATATACCTCGCGCCAAACAAGATTAAAACCAAACACATTTCGTCTTATTTTTGTGTTATTATTTAGCTGATATCAATTTTTGCAATTTCTTCAAATATTTTTAGCACATATTATTTTGATGCCCGAACCATACATTATTACTAGTACCCCACGATTAATTAACTATGTATCGCGTTTTTTCAGATTTTAGACTATTTATAACTAGCAAATCATAGTTTCTGTAAGTACCTATAATTTTGGAACTTAGTACGCTGAACAGGAATTAGGAGAAAGAACGAGTATGGAAGGCAAAGTTTGAATGTAGCGGTGGGTATAGGTAAAATACCAAATAAAGTCGAAGGATTTCGTCATAATTTCGTAATGGGGTTGGGGACAGCTATTAGGTTTATGTTCATACAAGATGCAGCGTATTTTTATCATTTTTCGGTAAACTTTTAAATCACAACTTAAATCACCTTCCGTCACAAATCGACCAGTTAACGTTTCGTGCATATTTGTTAATATTCTTGATTTTGTTTGTAACGTCAAAACCTAGTGACTTGTGGCGGGACTTGCGGTGTTTAGACACCCCCTCACCCCCTCAGGTTTTCCGAGGATAGTGGAAAAACTTTTGGCACTGCTGTTTGAGCATCAATTGCCCACATTATTTAAACAAAAATTACCTCGGGTCATCTCAGGTCAGGTCACCAGACCAGGTCACGTGATCCCACTTCCAAAAAAAATCAAAAAAAGCTTGTGGTGGTACTACAGTCACAGTTTTTGAATGATCCGTTTTACACTTACAGAATTGCATAAGGTCATATAATCCACAATTCGTTTGTCTTGGATTTTATATTTCAGCGACCTAAGGTCGGGTCAATTTCGTGACCATCCCATTATAAGTCAATGGGGGAAATATTAGCATGCTTCCTATTCCAAGGATACGCAAGATAGCAGTCTAACTACTCTTTCCATATGCAACATGACCTACTTGTGTCACCACTTGACCTTGACCTGAGGTAAAATTTTAAGTTAACCCAACCTGGTCGACATTAATATTATTCGAAGCGCCTTGAAGAGACAAACACGATGGTGTCAAAATTATTGCCTTATCTTTATTAGGTAAAAAGCTATTTGTGAAAACTGTTTTGCTAAAAATAGCCTTTTTGACATTTGATGAGTTCTGGGGCCTAAACTATTGACCTGAGCTAAAATCTGAGGACACCAAGTGTGATTGCATTTTTAAAGAGCTTTCGATTGTTTTTTTCGTTTGTTCCTAGCTATGTTAGTTCCAGCAATAATTGGGGGGTGCTCGAAGCGAAAATCCAAAACTGGAAAATCTGACCTTCGATAACCTTTGGTGACCTCAATATTGACTTGAGAAAAAAAATACACGAGGAGCTTCGAATGTGCTTGTTGATAGAGTTCGAACACACTCTTCTGCGTCTTTCTAGCCTTTTTAGTTTGCGAGTTAGAGGGGGAGAAGTTTTGTCACCGCCGCGCAGAAAATGTCGCTGATTTTAGCTCAGTTGTGACGTCACAACTACAAGGACCTAAGCTTAATTGTTTTATTTTGTATCATTTCTGAGTTTATTTCGCATTTTTATAAATTTTTGTTTCAATTTACATTATGACAAATTTTCCTTGTTTTTATGAGCCTAGTATATTGGTAACTGACAAATAGTCCCCAACCCCATTGCTTTAAACATGCAAATTGATTTCCGTCCCCTCCGGTTTTTCATGAATAGCGGAAACATGGCAGTACGCAGCGCCGCCAAATTTGGCACGGCTGTTTTGACATCAATTAGCCACATGGTGTGTGATTTTTGACATCAGATCAACTCAGGTCAGGTCACCAGGTCAAGTTAAGTGACCCGTCCTCCAAAAAGTTCGCGGTCGTGCAACAGCCAAAGTGATTGACCAAACAGTTTAAAACTCATAGGATGTCATCAGGTGATAAGTACCTACAATTATTTTATCTTTATTTTGTTTGTATATCGGTGACCTAAGGTCAGATCGATTTCGTGACCTCCCCATTATGTCAATTGGGAAAAATGAAAACACTATAAATCCATAGGAAAAAGATAAATTTGACCAGTTTTTACGAGATCCACCACTCCTGTGCCAAATGCCAAGCCCTATGTCAAATCTCTTTCTGTTCTTTGACCTCTACGAGGTCAACTCAGGTGACCCTTGCAGGTCACGTATGGTTTGTCTTCAATAACTATTTACCAAATCAAGGTAGAGCAATGCCATGTTGACCATTGTATTTGGTGTGTCGAGACGAATCAAATGATATAAGAGTTGACCTTTACCTGACATTGACCTGACCTCAGGTCAGGTAAATTTTTTGATATCACCTAACTAGGTCACCCAAAATTTCATTTGATGCGTCTCGACGAGACAAATACAATGGTGAACACAGTTTTACTGTATCTTGCCTTTGTCAAAAGTTATTTCTTAAAACAATTCGGCGATTTTTAGAAGGTTCCAAATTAAATGGTTTCTGCTGACCTAACTATTGACCTTAGGTCAATTTTGATGAGACCTGTCACCTATCCCTGTCTATTCTTCTGTCCTTATCGATATGACTGGTTTGTTCAGAACAGCCGTATATAGCCGAAATGTGACCTTCGATGATCTTTGGTGACCTCAATATTGACTTGACCTAAAAAATGCCCAGTACACTTTCGATAGAGCTTGTTTCGAGTTATCCAACGCCGTTTTAAACTTATCGCTATGCCGTGTGGTTTTCAAAATATTTGGGGGCGGGGGGGGAATAGCAATATAGGCTAACGTGACTAAAATTTGCCTTGGTCGACGAAGGGAACTGTTCCATATGCGCGGCAGCAGCCGGAATCCACGAATTTGGCAAAACAGCACCGGAACAATTTTGACGGTGGCCTAAATTTTAGGGGTGGCAATGCCACCCCAGTGTCACGGCAGGGGTGGCAGTCTGCCACCCCTGCCCCTATGGTGGCGCCGCCATTGTAATTCCAGATGAAAAACAAGCTCATAAGCATGTGTGGCAACGCCATAATGACCGTATTGGGCAGTTTGAACTCGCGACCTCAGAGGATCTTGACCTGACCAATGCCATCCAAGCCTTAGAATGGTACTCAAAAGTGTCAGACACAGGAATCTTAACGATTGCAATGGATGGCAGTGTATTAAAAACAAAATAGCATTGTCTCTCAATGGGTATGCGTTCACTTTGGATGAGTGATTGCAAGAACAAAAAATCCAGAAATGCATTTTAAAATGAATTGTACATGAAGAACGGAATCACAACACAATCCATTGCGAACAGGCAACAGCCGAAATTCGGTAAGTTAGTGTCTATATTATGTAGGTTGTGCTGTTGGCAATGTTGCTGTTATGGGTCAAGCACCATATCCTCTTGGGACCAAGGCGCTAAATGTCTTGTGTCTTAGTCTTGAGTCGTCAGTTGGTCAAGTCGTCGTGTCACTGACGGCGGATGCTGCATCCGCCCTCAGTGACGAATGCCACACGAATGCGAGAGGCTCCCATATGGGCAGTGGGCTGTCAGTGTTTAACTCTTGCGCTTTGCGCTTGACTCTTCATGCATTTGCAGGTTACCGAGTACGTAGCAGAGTTTGCAACGGGCCGGGCTGGCCCTATGGGTCATGGGCCGGGCCTCAAATTTAAGGAAATCGCCCGGCTCTGGACGGGCCTGGGCTGAGAGAATGTTGAAGTAATGCGCGCAAGCTCAGGTCAGAGCTTACACATATGTTAACCAGCAGTTCACTTCCACAGCAGCACACTGTTGCTGTGGCTGTGACAATTTTTTTGTGAGCATAGTTGGTTCATTGTTTTTCATTTATAGTATACAAGTAAATATGCTAGGATAATGATTGCATTTTTTGTTCAATAGTGATATGCTTAATCTGAACGGGCCGGACCGAGCCTGAGCCTCAATATTATGAATTTGACCGGGCCTGGTCCTGGCCTGGGCTTGGTGCTCATGGGCCCGGGCCGGGCCGGGCTGGGGGTTGGCGTTGGTGGGACCGTGACGAACACTGGTACGTATGTACGTAGAAAACAATTGCCATCTTATGGCTCATTTTCCAACCAAAATGTTTTTTACTTCGCGATTTAAGTGCAGCCTTGAGCCTTGAGATTAATTAGATTTTGCCTTGTCCTGCGTCTCAGACTCAGGACTCAGGTCCATAGGCTGCAGTCGGACGATGTTGCAATATATAGTTCACATCCTTCCCGTAAGAGATTATGTGCCTCTGGAAGCTGTAGTTCACAACCCTGCCGCCAGAGGCTGCGTACTGGTGTAAGATGTAGTTCACAACCCTGCCACCAGAGGCTGCGTACTGGTGTAAGCTGTAGTTCACATCTCTGCCACCAGGGGCTGTGTGCCGGTGTAAGCTGTAGTTCACAGCCCTGCCACCAGGGGCTGTGTACCGGTGTAAGCTGTAGTTCACAGCTCTGCCACCAGAGGCTGTGTGCCGGTGTAAGCTGTAGTTCACAGCCCTGCCGCCAGGGCACGGTCAGTAGCAGAGCGAGCGAGATAGGCGAGCCCTGCCGCCAGGGCACAGTCAGTAGCAGAGCGAGCGAGATAGGCGAGCCCTGCCACCAGGGCACAGTCAGTAGCAGAGCGAGCAAGATAGGCGAGCCCTGCCGCCAGGGCACAGTCAGTAGCAGAGCGAGCGAGATAGGCGAGCCCTGCCACCAGGGCACAGTCAGTAGCAGAGCGAGCGAGATAGGCGAGCCCTGACGCAGCTCGGCCGGCGTTTAGTTAGCAGGGGCACTGGAGACTGCACAGTCTGAGACTGACAGACTGGACTGCACAGACTGAAAACAGCGGTCGGGACTGACGGGCCCATCGAGACACTATAGTTGCAATATCAATATCGTCATGGTAATATCGACTTCCAGTGCGATGTAGCTGGGCAACGTCCCATTGAGGGGTAGACTTTTGCATCTTAACCCTCGCCCCCCCCCCCCGTTTCTCACCTTCACCCTACGGGGGGAGGGCTGACAGGCTGTTAACTTCCAAACCAAGCAACATAGAGCAATGCGGTAAGAACCAGCATATTGCCTGTCATGAGAGGAATATAACAGTATGTGATTTGTAGGCTTCAGGTTAGCGGGTGGCAAATTCCCGAAGTATAGCTACCATTCGCACCAATTCATTTGATTGGTCGAATTCACTTGGATGTGACGTCACAGTAACGTCACAGTCTCCCTACATACCCTGCCATGTACGATATCGTGTATCAGCCCACAGGTACGATATTGGGTAGCCCTTCACGCCATGACATTATATTTGTTAACGTGGGTAAGGCATTGATTGTGCTGTTGCGAATAAACCCGGGCGTGAAGAGAAGCAAGTCTAAGAGCAAAGTAACGAAGTAACGGAGTAACGGAATAACGGACTAAAAAGTAACGAAGTAACAGGACCACAAAAGAAACTTCCGTACTGAGTTCCGTTACTCGGTCCGCTACTGTGGGGTGTTTATGGTGGTGCGTGAAAATACATGTCTTTCAAAATTGCTATTAACTTCTATTGGCGCGCCTCGACAGGTAATACAAAACCGAGGTTGAAATATAAACGCGTGTTTTGCTTTCTAAACACATTGTCGCACGTGTCAACTGAACTGACTTGCTCCGTGCTCGTTTCGTGGAATCTCTGGGTGGAAAATTACGTATGTACAGAATGAAAACCGGAAAATCCCCATCCATGGTGTATTGCCGGTCACGTATCTCCACTGAGACAACCTGCAACTCTGTATATTTAAAATCCAACGGCCTTCCCTTCTAATAATACGTATGCGATCGAAATAAATACGTAATATCGAAATATTCAGGGAATATTTGTGTAACACTTGCTATTTTGGTCGCCCGCCTGTTTTCAAGTATAAACAAAGCAGTATAAATATAATACAGACGCCGAATATAGGTACCTACTGTTGCCTACCGATCTGACAACATGTAAACGGAGATCAAATGCACTTATGCCTGACGACAGTGCCGTAATGAGAATAAACGCGATTTTTAGCGGTTTTGCTCTATCCGTCGTCTTCACCAAAGTTATGAGTATAAAACGATTCGGTTAGCGTCAAAATGTTAGTCGTTGTATTAGCTATCTGACAATATATCTATTTTGTTTTTGTCTGGGCCAGTTAACGACCTCTTAGGTCACTGAAATCGTTACCATAGATGATAATTGCTATGCGTTTTGCATTACAGCACATGTACAGGGCGCTTAGTATAACTTCCGAACGGAGATAGATATAGAGACACCGTAAAAAGTAACGTGTTGCCTGTCATAAGGACAATCCAAAGACATCCCATTTTGAGTATATAGGTCAACTGATGACCTTTGGGGTCAGCGGAGTCCACCTCAGCAGAGTCCACAAGTCAGCGGAGTCCACCTCAGCGGTGTCCATCAGTCAGCGGAGTCCATCAGTCAGCGGAGTCCACCAGTCAGCGGAGTCCACCAGTCAGCGGAGTCCATCAGTCAGCGGAGTCCATCAGTCAGCGGAGTCCACATCAGCGGAGTCCACCTCAGCGGAGTCCAACTCAGCGGAGTCCACCTCATCGGAGTCCACCTCAGCGGAGTCCATCAGTCAGCGGAGTCCACCTCAGCGGAGTCCACCAGTCTGCGGAGTCCACCTCAGCGAAGTCCACCTCAGCGGAGTCCACCTCAGCGGAGTCCACTTCAGCGAATTCCACCTCAACGGAGTCCACCTCAGCGGAGTCCATCAGTCAGCGGAGTCTACCAGTCAGCGGAGTCCACCAGTCAGCGGAGTCCACCTCAGCGGAGTCCACCAGTCTGCGGAGTCCACCTCAGCGAAGTCCACCTCAGCGGAGTCCACCTCAGCGGAGTCCACCTCATCGGAGTCCACCTCAGCGGAGTCCATCAGTCAGCGGAGTCCACCTCAGCGGAGTCCATCAGTCAGCGGAGTCCACCAGTCTGCGGAGTCCACCTCAGCGGAGTCCACCTCAGCGAAGTCCACCTCAGCGGAGTCCACCTCAGCGGAGTCCACCTCAGCGGAGTCCACCTCATCGGAGTCCACCTCAGCGGAGTCCATCAGTCAGCGGAGTCAACCAGTCAGCGGAGTCCATCAGTCAGCGGAGTCCACCTCATCGGAGTCCACCTCAGCGGAGTCCATCAGTCAGCGGAGTCCACCTCAGCGGAGTCCACAAGTCAGCGGATTCCACCTCAGCGGAGTCCACCTCAGCGGTGTCCATCAGTCAGCGGAGTCCATCAGTCAGCGGAGTCCATCAGTCAGCGGAGTCCATCAGTCAGCGGAGTCCATCAGTCAGCGGAGTCCACCAGTCAGCGGAGTCCATCAGTCAGCGGAGTCCACCTCAGCGGAGTTCATCAGTCAGCGGAGTCCATCAGTCAGCGGAGTCCACCAGTCTGCGGAGTCCACCTCAGCGGAGTCCACCTCAGCGAAGTCCACCTCAGCGGAGTCCACCTCAGCGGAGTCCACCTCAGCGAAGTCCACCTCAGCGGAGTCCACCTCAGCGGAGTCCACCTCAGCGGAGTCCACCTCAGCGGAGTCCACCTCATCGGAGTCCACCTCAGCGGAGTCCATCAGTCAGCGGAGTCAACCAGTCAGCGGAGTCCATCAGTCAGCGGAGTCCACCTCATCGGAGTCCACCTCAGCGGAGTCCATCAGTCAGCGGAGTCCACCTCAGCGGAGTCCACAAGTCAGCGGAGTCCACCTCAGCGGAGTCCATCAGTCAGCGGAGTCCATCAGTCAGCGGAGTCCACCTCAGCGGAGTCCACCTCAGCGGAGTCCACCTCAGCGGAGTCCACCAGTCTGCAGAGTCCACCTCAGCGGAGTCCATCAGTCAGCGGAGTCCACCTCAGCGGAGTCCACCTCAGCGGAGTCCACCTCAGCGGAGTCCACCTCAGCGGAGTCCATCAGTCAGCGGTGTCCATCAGTCAGCGGAGTCCATCAGTCAGCGGAGTCCATCAGTCAGCGGAGTCCACCTCAGCGGAGTCCACCTCAGCGGAGTCCACCTCAGCGGTGTCCACCTCAGCGGTGTCCATCAGTCAGCGGAGTCCATCAGTCAGCGGAGTCCACCTCAGCGGAGTCCACCAGTCATTTGAGTCCACCCAGCTGCGGCTGAGACGGCAGGCGCAGCTGGCTTTGTCCAAACGAGTGTCGTGATTGATAATGAGAACACACATATGTGTTGACGGCGCCTCAACTTTGGTATGACGGCTTGTCTCGGGGGTGCTCAAAGGTATCAACTGGCTTCCGGCTACTCAATTGGTCCAGTACCACCGCGCTCAAATGGTCAGTAAAACAATTTCGTCAGAGTTGCCCGAAACATTATGTGCGATTATCACATCCGCCGACTACAAACATGAACACCAAACACGACACAACAACCGGCTGCGACTTCCAGCAATCAGAACAGAAACCGGCAGACGACAGATTGCGTATAGTGGCGTCAAACTGTTCAACAGTGTGAGCCAGAACAGACGTGAGCTCGAATCATTTAAGACGGCGCTGTATCGTTGCCTGAAGACTGAGCCCGGTTAGAATAAGCTATCACTACCACGTGAAATGTCATGCGATGTTATATGGTATGTAACGAAAGTGTGTGTGCATCATTCATTCTCATATTTTATTTACTATGTTTTTACTTATAAGACGTGCAAAGGTGAAAAGCCGAAATTGTCGGATCCTGTGTGAAATAAATGTCTATGTCTATTGTGTCGCAGTAATTAGCATGTGTGACGATCGTATGCGTAGGTCACTATCAACGAAATGATACACATACACGAATACGAATGTGTAACAGTTTGTAACGTTGTACCCATCACAGTAACACTGTGTTTGTTTCTGTGTTTATTCTAAATGTTGCAACAATAAGCGTAGGAAAAGGGGGCGGAGGCCATGGCCCTTCGCTTTTCGGCCAATTGTATGTATGTATGTATGTATATGCATTGACAAATAAAACACTCCGATACATAAGAACGGCTATTATGAGTGTCGCATCATGGTTAAAAGGTGAGAACATGTTAAAAACGACACACAGATGGCATGCACACAAGGAACTAAAAACATGTGCATTGTTCTCGCACACGGTGGAGGACACGAACATACACATCACACACATTACATATCATGTAAAATACCCCTGAGTTTACGCGAGTTTACGTTTTAAAGGTGCCAAAGACATCCCCCGCATGTCTAGAGGCAGGGTGTTATAGCGTTGTACTATACTATATTATGAGTTCGCAGCGTCAGTGTTCGGTGTTGGCATCGTCATGGACTTGGGACGCTGCGATCGAATGACGGCGTCACTCAGGGAACTTGGGTGGCTCAGAGTGGAGGAGTTGATGCGTGAACGTGAACTTCACATTATGTTTAAACTAATCGGCAAGTGATATGCCGGCGAATTTGGTCGGGAGCATTGGTGTAATGCTCCCGACCTAATTCGCCGACATATCACTTGCCGCGCCGGTGTCTCCAGTCGCAGCGCCGGAGCAGATCGTGATCGACAACTGCAGGTCCCGCGTGTGCGGACTGAGTTTGCACGGCGCTCATTCTCGAGTCGCGCGACGCGAGTGTGGCACGAGCTGCCCATACGCGTCAGATGCTCGCCGAGCTTCTCAGTGGTCAAGTTCAAGACAAGGCTGAACGAATGTCGATGAAAACAGCTGTATTTAGTACCTGCGGGGTCGGGTTTTTATGTAGTGTGCGTGGTTATGTACTCAGTGTATTTTACTTTAGCATGTATGCCGCTCGCCTCTTATATGTCACTGACGTGGAAAACTGAAAACCCATGCAGTATGGATGTTTCCGAAATACATGTTTATGATTATGATTATGATTATATTTATTTTTTGCTCAAATATTGTATTTTGCTTGGTGAAACAATATTAACCCTCGCCCTACGGGAGCTTTTTTCACCTTCGCCCTACACAGCCCCCCCCCCTGTTAACTTCCAAACCAAGCAACGTATAGCAATGCGGTAAGAAGCAGCATGTTTCCTGTCATGAGAGGAATCTAACAGTATGCGATTTTTAGGTTTCAGGTCAACGGGTGACCTTCCAGGTCAAGTGAATGACTTCGGATTTACCACGTCCAGAACAGCGATTTTCCTCTTCAGAAAACCTCAAAATGAGAAATTAATCAATGTAAATAAAAAGGCATGTTCCTAGACCAGTTTTGGCTCAGAAATACAGTAAAGGTAATTATTTGTTCGCATATTGTCCAAAAAAGTCAAAAAAAGTTATTAAAAAAAGACGTCTTCAGTTTCTTACACTTAGGGAGTCAAAAATGCAGATATTGCTTTGAAACTTGGTATGGGTATTGTCCATACTCAGTTCTCTCATATATATTCCGGTTTTGCTATTATCTTTGAAAATTGTGATTTTTTAGGGCTTTTACAAAAAAACAAAACGGTTTTATTTTATTTTAGGGGTCAAAAACCCAACATTTTGAAAATCCGAGATCGCCATTTTAAAGAGAATTCCATGTTGTATCTTTGGTGAATTGTGTTTGCAATTTACTTTAAAACCCTGTGTTCTACCATTTTTCCAATATTTATCGTTTTTCCACCAACATGACGTCATCAAAACATTATTATCTCCCAAACTTCCAAACTAATTTCAATTAAATGTTAACAGAATACGTATAGTTGTTGTAAACTCAGCTACCTAAAATTTCAGGAAGATGCGCCGCATGTGAAAAATGTTATTTAAGAAAAACCTCAGGGGGGCCTGTCAGGCCCCCCCCCCCCCCCCCGTAGGGCGAGGGTTAATGGCAGAAGGTTCGCCAAGACAAGGAGAGCCC
Source organism: Chirona hameri (assembly GCA_036785665.1). Lineage (NCBI taxonomy): Eukaryota > Metazoa > Arthropoda > Thecostraca > Balanomorpha > Balanidae > Chirona > Chirona hameri. The sequence continues at coordinate 47,033 of JAXIVJ010004416.1, read as the reverse complement.
AAATCTGCAAATCAATCTTCCATAGGGGGGTTGGGTTTCTCTCAAGACGAAATCAAAGTTTCACTGCCCCCCCCCCCCACTTTTCGTGACGTTCCTACATCCCTGGTTGCAACACCACGCACATCGCAACTGGTGATGCGGAGTGTTAATCTGAGAGTTGGTGTGCCTCGCGGGCAAACAAGGCACCCATTCCAGGCCAGCACATTTCTCCCGGTCCCAGAGGCCCGGCTCTCATCCATCCCACCCCGAACTGAGTCTACATTTCCACCTATTCCGAGTTTGTAGCATTGTTCTCGTGTAATATTGACACGGTCACCGCAGGACTTCTGAAAATAGTGTGTTCTGGCTGGAGACTAATTCGACCCACCATCAGATTTCAGCTCCTATAACAGCTACCTATCAGCCAACTGAGTGGTGACCGCTAGTCAGTCCAGTGACTCTCAGTCCAGTGACCGTCAGTCCAGTGACTCTCAGTCCAGTGACTCTCAGTCCAGTGACTCTCAGTCCGGTGACTCTCAGTCCAGTGACCGTCAGTACAGTGACTCTCAGTCCAGTGCCTCTCAGTACAGTGACTCTCAGGCCAGTGACAGTCAGTCCAGTGACCGTCAGTCCAGTGACCGTCAGTCCAGTGACTCTCAGTACAGTGACTCTTATTACAGTGACTCTCAGTCAAGTGACCGTCAGTACAGTGACTCTCAGTCCAGTGCCTCTCAGTACAGTGACTCTCAGGCCAGTGACAGTCAGTCCAGTGACCGTCAGTCCAGTGGCCGTCAGTCCAGTGACTCTCAGTCCAGCGACCGTCAGTCCAGTGACTCTCAGTCCAGTGACTCTCAGTACAGTGACTCTCAGTACAGTGATCATCAGTCCAGTGACCGTCAGTCCAGTGACCGTCAGTCCAGTGACCGTCAGTATAGTGACCGTCAGTCAATTGACTTTCAGTCCAGTGATCATCAATCCAGTGACCGTCAGTCCAGTGACTCTCAGTACAGTGACTCTCAGGCCAGTGGCAGTCAGTCCAGTGACCGTCAGTCCAGTGACCGTCAGTCCAGTGACCGTCAGTCCAGTGACTCGCAGTCCAGTGACCGTCAGTCCAGTGACTCTCAGTCCAGTGACCGTCATTCCAGTGACTCTCAGTCCAGTGACTCTCAGTCCAGTGACTTTCAGTCCAGTGACCGTCAGTCCAATGTCTCTCAGTCCAGTGACCGTCAGTCCAGTGACTCTCAGTACAGTGACCGTCAGTCAAGTGACTCTCATCCCAGTGACCGTCAGTCAAGTGACTCTCAGTACAGTGACTCTCAGTCCAGTGACCGTCAGTCCAGTGACTCTCAGTCCAGTGACTATCAGTACAGTGACTCTCAGTCCAGTGACTCTCAGTCCAGTGACCGTCAGTCCAGTGACCGTCAGTCCAGTGACTCGGTAGCCCGTCACTTCCAAAACTACTTGCAAAACTCTCACAGATTCACTGGTGTTTATTAAATGGCAGTCCTGTGCAGGCTCTGGTGGGTCCGCTCCTCTGGCGGGGCGCGCGGTGTATGATCTGCTGCGCGCGATGACCGGTGATACGGCGGCGGTTGAGTTATTAGGTACCTGATGATATGTGTTAAAGTTGGCGCCTAGAGTCAAGCTCCCCAGCTTTTGCGCCAACTCTACCTTATGTGTACCATATAAATATGTTATAAAACAATAAACATGTTGATGATGATGATGACAGTGACTCTCAGTCCAGTGACTCTCAGTCCAGTGACCGCCAGTCCGGTGACGCTCAGTCCAGTGACTCTCAGTCCAGTGACCGCCATTCCAGTGTCTCACAGTCCAGTGACCGCCAGTCCGGTGACTCTCAGTCCAGTGACTCTCAGTCCAGTGACCGCCATTCCAGTGTCTCACAGTCCAGTGACCGTCAGTCCAGTGACTCTCAGTCCAGTGATCATCAGTCCAGTGACCAGGTTTGGCACTACTCATTACCCACTACCCGTTTTTGGGGGGCTATTTAATGAAGAAGAAAAAAACGGGTTTTCATCAAAGTGGTTACTACATATGTGTTCCCAATGAACATCGAGAAGTAAAGGTTATTAGCGCATCAGCTGTGAGCTGTGTCGACAAATTTACTAAGTTATCATTGCAATACTGCATTTTCCCCTGTTTTAACAATCAGATTCCTATATATTATCTTCTAGGGACAATGTCATTCTCCCAGAACTCCCTTCTCGGCTCCGCTGTCACTGGATCAGGGGTGTAGGATCCTATTCAGTTGGGGGGGGGGGGGGGTAAATTGGACGAGGAAGTGGGTCAAATCCGGGGAGAAATCTGTATTTTGTGGATTTGTATGGTACTTTAAGCGATTTGTCCCAGCTCAGCCTCCCCACCCCCACCCTTTCTGGGAAAACTATGCCCCTGCAATGGACATGTCTTCACAATGCATGCGTTGACAGTCTAATGTACTTCATGTGTGATCGTTTCCGGTTTCGTGACGACCAGTTACTTTGTTGAGGGGAGTGAGCAAATGTGTTCAATTTTTCAGGCACATCCAGTCACTATATGCAATAAAATAAGCCTGTGAAAAGCATGGCAAACGTCGGGTCCACCCGCGCTTATATACGCCATACGGTACACATAGACGTAGGAACGGGGGGGGGGTCAGTGGGGGCCATGCCCCCCCCCCCCACACACACACACAGTTTTCAGGCTGGGGGCCAGCAATGTTAATTCGCCCCCCCCCCCCCCCTTTGAACATTTCTCCTCCTTCAATCACTGATATTGGTTCGATACGAATGCTTTAAAGTTGCGAAAATAATGATGAATTCACAACCCCGCAATACCAATAAGTCATCAATCAATCAGTTTATTAAACCCCTCCATCAGATGGCTTTTCAGTGGTCATCGTCATGAACAAGAATGAGTTGAATGGAGAAATAAAATACATTGTAAAATACATCGTAAAATACATCGTAAAAACACACTATGATTAAAATCCAATTGCAACTAACTACAGCTTACATCAAAACCTCAGTCACAGTCCTCGCTTGCAAAGAGCCATTTCTTAGCAGCGGTACGAATCGTAATGACAGACTCTGATGTTCTGACGTCGGCGGGCAATCTGTTCAAAGTCATGACTGATCTGTACGCAAATGCACGCTTAGCGGCCTCAGTTCGTACCCTGGGAGCGTGCAGTGCTCCTGCCTCTGAGGCGCGGGTCGCGCGCAGCGACACATCTGAGCGCTTCTGTATTCCTGCAGTCAGGGCGGGCGGCGTCGCAGTCGAACACAACAATCTAGACAGCATTGCCACGTCGCGCTCAGCGATCATACCGTCCACTTTCAGCCATCCAAGCTCTCTCAGGGCAGGTAAAATGTGCTGATTTCTTTTGAAACCAGTTATGATGCGCGCGGCAAAGTTAATAATCTTTTGGACTCTTTGCTTTTGCTTTACGTTACAGCTACCCCATACAGTGAGTACTGCAGTACTGTATGTGGGGGAAAACGAGCGACTTGACCAGAAGTTGTTTTGTTTCACGGGGGATTTTATGCCTCAATTTTGAGAGTCCTACTAGAATGTTAAAGCAACGACGAGTTACTTGAGAAACTTGTTTTTCCCACGTCATGTTGGAGTCCAAAAATAAGCCAAGAATTTTTGCGTGGTCTGACGGCTTTATATCTACGTCCCCAAAGCGTGCGGAAAACTGGTGATGGAGGACACGGCGGGACGATCTTACCAAAAGTAAATCGGTTTTGTTTGGATTAATTTTGAGCCGGTTCTGTGTAAACCAGTCAAGTGCCACTGACATCGTCTGATCGATGCGCTGCTTTAGAGCACTGAGGTTAGCAGGAGCGTCACAGTCCAAAAACTGTACATCATCCGCATACATGACCTGCTTACCGTGTGGCAAATAGGACGGGAGGTCATTTGTAAAAATCAAAAATAATTTGGGGCCTAAAAGTGATCCTTGAACCACTCCGTGGGTTACTGGGAGGGTTGAGCTGCCTTGGATGGACTGAGAGCGACCCGACAGCCAGTCACGGAACCAGTGTTCACAAATGCCGTACCATCCCATCTTTTCCAAGAGCCGGCCATGCTCGACGCTGTCAAATGCTTTCGATGTGTCCGCTGTTAGGATTGTAGTGATTAATCCCGTATCTAAATTATGAGTCACGTAATTAATCGCGTCGAGCATGGCCGTCTCCGTTGAGTGTCCGGAACGGAAGCCATGTTGTTGGGGACACAAAATATGGTTTTCGCCGAGATATGATGCGAGTTGTAAGCACACTATCTTTTCACACAGCTTCCCTACAACAGTTAAATCGAGATCGGCCTATAGTTGCTCGGGTCAGTCTGGTCTCCTGCCTTAAACAACGGAACCACATTCGCCACCTTCCATGCCTCAAGCACTGTGCCGGTCGACAGGGAGCAGTTTATGATATTTAACAGGTGAGGCCCTATCACCGGAAATGTGATCCGCAGCATTTGTAGGGTGATTCCATCGTTTCCGCTCGCTCGCGAGGTTCCCATGCACTGCAGAGCGACAGAAAGCTCCGGCAG
>JAXIVJ010004416.1:32500-37500 GCA_036785665.1 Chirona hameri | reverse complement strand
GTTTGGTGCATGCAAATCGGCCAAACCACATGGCCGCAATGACCTTTAAAACAAAAACAAAAATCGTGTCCCCCCCTTTCTAACAAAACAAAAAATAATTTCGGGCCCCTAAAAGAAATATCTTGTCATGACGAATCGAATGGCGTTTTCCCCATCGAAATCGACCGAGCGTTCTCGAGATCTCGGGGGGGGGGGGCAGAATCTGATCCCGTCGCAGGTTAACGTAATTTTGGCCGCCCGCAGGGGTTAAGACGAAATCGGGAAAAAATACGCCACACAGCTGAAAACGTGAGATAATGAGCCGGCTAAAATCTGGGGGATAAATGACCCTTTTTCTCCCCCAGGATTTTCGACTGGGGGCTTTTGGGTATCCTGCCCTCTGCAATCCGCCGCCCCTGCTCTGCACATCCCAACATCATCATTATGACCAAGCACGGCTTCAACAGCATTATCATCCAACATCGTACATTTCCCGACGAAAGTGATAACAGTAAGGTTGTGGGACGAATATTTCGTAGGCATTTGATGGCCTACCTGGTCGGTCACGGACATGAATCGTGAATGTTTGAGCGACGGGACTTTTGACCTTTGCTACGGTACTACCACCGTCCTGCCCTCCCTGCCCCTCTTGGTATTTGACTGCTGACGACTGCTGACGCAAACTGGCCATATGTACACCAGCAACACATAATTGTTGACAACCAACAGAACTTAGCCTTTATATTTCCATAACTCGTAAACTTCCATACACTTTCAATTACCATGTCCTTTAAATGTGATCGTCTGTGACCTCTCCGAGGTACGGTATACGTTGCTCGCCTCCTATGCAGATCGTGTCGTGAGAAATCACTCACATTTTCCTTTCCTCGTAGGAGACGAATGTTACGTCACGCGCGGCTGACGTGAGCGGCGTCTGCGCCGAGTAGCATAAACAGACCGCGGGAACCTCCACCCATATTTGTTTCCCATATGTTCAAGGGTCAATATCTGTTTGACGTCTGTTGCTAAAAATATAAGTGGTTTGAAAATAGTCACGGCTAGTTCGTATTCCATCCTCGTTTTCAGAGAGGATTAAATATCACTGAAAAAGATTATTTGTTATGTGTTATTTCTCATACGGAGCATTCTAAGACAAATCGACTGGGGAGTGGCACGCTCATGTCACCGATATTCACTTAACACGCGCACTGCCGGGAGATTGATTTCCGCCCCCCACCCCTCCGGTTTTTCATGAATAGCGGAAAAATGGCGGCGCACAGCCCCCCCCCCCCAATTTGGCACAGCTGTTTGGGCATCAATTACCCACATGGTGTGAAATTGTTTACCTCGGGTCATCTCAGGTCATGTCAACAGGTTACGTCAAATGACTTTAACTCCAAAGATGTTTGTGGTCGTGCCAATGTCACAGTGTTTGCCGGAGAGATTTGAAACTTCCAGGATTTCATAGGGTCATAAGTACCTACAGTTCGTTTATCTCAAATTTGTGTATTGGTGACCTAAGGTCAGGTCAATTCCGTGATCTTCCCATTATAAGTAAATGGGTAAATATACAAATGCTTCCTATTCAGATATATGCATTTTCTCAGGCCAATTCTTCCAGAATCATGTTATTTTAGCTTATTCTGAATGACCCATGTGCGGTTGTTGCTCAGTGACCTCTGCAAGGTCAGCTGAGGTCATCTGAGATCACCAGGACTTTTTGCCAATAACTCTTGATAGAATAAATATAGATACGTGCGAATGACACCCTGGTGCTGTGTTTGTCTCGTCGAGTCGCATCGCCCCATATGGAACATGACCTACCTGGGTCACCAAATGACCTTGACATTAGGCCAAATCTTGAAGTTGACCTAACCAGGTCACCATTAATATGTTTCGAAGCGCCTTGACGAGAAAAACACGATGGTGTTACAATTACTGTTATATGGTCAACTAGTATGAAGTTACTCATGACAAACTTTTTGAGAGAAAAAAAATGTCATCGTGACATTGAGCGACCTCTGGAGTGGAGCCTAAACTGTTTACCTGATATAAAGTTGTATGACACCAAGTGCGATTGCGTTTTTCATGGGCTTTTGTGTGCTTTTTCCGTTTGTTCCTAGCTGTTATATTTCCCAGGATATTTAGGGATTTCTAGAGCATAGTCCTGTATTGGACAATTTGACTTTTGATAACCTCTGGCGACCTCAATATTGACCTGAGCCAAATAATACCCGAATTAACTTCGAATGTCTTTATCAAGAGTTTTCGAACGCCTTTTCCGCGTCTTGCTAGCCCTTTTAGTTTTTTGTTGTTGTTGTAAAGTTAGATCCGGTGAGGTTGCAGCTGCCCCCCCCCCCCCCCCCCCCCCCACACGCACACACACTTTTCAAAACGTTCCTACGCCCATGATGGTAGATTTTCTCCTTAGTTGACGGAAGTCCTCGCATGTGCATCGCGCCCAGGCACGTAGCCAGGATTTCGTCCGGGGGGGTGGCGCCTCGAAAGGGCCCCTTCCCGAGCATTGAAAAGGCCCCCTTCCCAAGCGTTGAAAGGGCCAAACAAAACGGATGAAAAGGCACGTTACAAGGATGGAAAATGCAGTATGACAGGTATGGCATGGGCCATACCAACTTTTAGGAGCTGAAGTTAGAAAACTGCCATATGAAGTTTGGAATCAGCTATATCAACTTGGAATATTTGTCAGATCAAAACCTGAAACTCTTAAACAAATTGCGCTGCGGAGCGGCACGAATTTTTTGTAGTCTTATACCCTGGATATGCTTTCTCATCAATGCGTCACATTGCGTATGGTGCGGACCTCTACAATGCTACATTGTGCGTTTAAAAGTGCGGTAAAAGTGCTAAAGTAAACTATTTTGCCCAATTATATAGGAAAGTAGCAACATAACACATAAATGCGTCGATAAACCAACCCGCATATAATTGAATTTGTAGTTAAATTGCGCCGCGGAGCGGCGCAAAAATTTTGAGTTTTATTCCCTGGACAACTGCATTCTTACTGTTGAAAGGCCCAGGGTCCCTTCAGATCGTCTAGGGGCCCGTCCGACCTTTTCAACGCCCTTCCGACCTGTTCAGGGACTTATCTAGGATCCGCGAAGCGAAAAGACATGATGCGGAGTGGGCGATATATACAAAATACAAAGAGGGCTTACTCTACAAGAAAAAATATCGGAGCTTTCGGGTATATTGTAACACCCTGACGTTATTGTAACACCCTGACGTATATATTGTAACACCCTGGTGTTACAATATACTCGAACGCTCCGCTTTTCATATTTGTATTGTGGAGTAAGTCCTCTTTGTATTGAATCTGCATCTGGGATGTCTACGTGCTTTTGGCCCTTCCGGTCTGACCAGGGACTCCTCTGACCTGCCAAGAAGCCCCCTTTGTGTGTCAAGGAGCCATTTGCTCTGTTCAGAGGTCTTTCCGACCTGGCCAGGGGCTGCACTGGCTGCTTTGTCGCCCTGCCGACATGCTCAGGAGGCCCTCCGACCTGCCCAGGGGCTCCTCCAATCTGGATAGGAACTCATCCGGCATGTTCAAGGGCCCTTCCTACCGGCCCAGGCACCCTTTCGGTCTAGCCAGGGGCCCCTCTGATTTGCCCGGGAGCCCCTCCGATCTGCCCAGCGACTCTTCTGGTCGGACTGCGCTGGCTGCTTTGTCGCCCTGCCGACATGCTCAAGGGACCCTACGATCTGCACTGGGGCCCTTTGAACTTTCCAGGAGCCCCCTGGTCTCTCCAGGGGTCCTCCAGTCTTCTAAGGGGCCCTTATGGCCTGGCAAGGGACTGCGCTGGCCGCTTTGTCGCCCTGCCGACATGCTCAGTGGCCTCTCGACCTGCCCAGGGGCCCCTCTGTACTGGATAGGGCCCATTCAACGTGTTAGGGGCCCTCTGACCCACTCAGGGACTTTTTCGGTCTGACCAGGGGCCCCTCTGACATGCACAGGGCCCTTTTGAACGTCTAAGATTCTCTCTGGTCTTTCAGAGAGGGCCCTGGTGGCCCAAAGAGCCTCTGAAGTGCTCTAAACTCTCTAAAGACCACGCTTCGCATGGTAAAGAGCCCATGATATCGCGCTTCGCGCGGTCTCGTTGGCCCTTTTCGGCGCGCTGGACCCCCAACCCCCCAGGGGTTGGGGTTGGGGGGGGGGGGCTGCCCTCGCCGCCCCCCACCCCTTGGCTACGTGCCTGATCGCGCCCCCTCGGTGACGATACTAATTGTTACCAATGGTTCTTGATTGCTTTGATTGAGCAGTTTTAACGCCATGCATTATTCGCGATGATTAACAAATGGCACCTCCGTTCCTTTCGTCCGAAATGATGGTCCACCAGCATGACCAAACTAAAGCTCCGGAAAATTTCATAGCCAGCTTAATGTGTGTAGCGCAAATAAAACCTGTAGCATCTTTTTGCTACATTGTTGCATGATAGAAGTTGCACATTGGTGGCGTTCAAGTACAGATCTTGTCACAATGAGGTCTGAGGAAAAAAACGTCCATAAAGCCCGTAAAAAACACTACCCACTACCCAGTGGGTTTGGATAACAATTTGTTTCCCTAACCCTGCCAGTGACCGCCGTCAGAACAATGACCGTCAGTCCAGTGACTCTCAGTCCAGTGACTCTCAGCCCAGTGACTGTCAGTCCAGTGACTCTCAGTCCAGTGACTCTCAGTCCAGCGACTCTCAGTCCAGTGACTCTCAGTCAGGCACGTAGCCAAGGGGAGGGCGGCGGGGGCGGCCCCCCCCCCCCCCTCCCCCCTCCCCCCTAGAGGCCAGGAGGGCCCTTTTTGGCGCGCGCGGGCCCTTTTCGGCGCGCGCAGCGCGCCGAAAAGGGCCGACGAGACCGCGCGAAGCGCTATATCATAGGCTCTTTACTACATGAAGCGTGGTCTTTAGAGAGTTTAGCGGACTTCAGAGGCCCTTTAGCGCCACCAGGGCCCTCTCTGAAAGACCAGAGGGCCCCTTGGACGTTCACAAGAACCCTGTGCATGTCAGAGG
>JAXIVJ010004416.1:17500-27500 GCA_036785665.1 Chirona hameri | reverse complement strand
AATGCGATCTTCACGGTTTCTTCCTAACTGCATCAAGTATGAAGGAGTTACATCGGCTTACCGTGATTGCAAAAAGTGCAAATTAGATGATGTTAATGAAATATCATACAAAATTGCATGGCAGAGGCGGTTTCAGGGGCTTGAAAAGGGGGGGGGGTTTCCAGGAATATTCAATGCTTGGCGGGAAGCCAATAGAGCAATGTAAGGGGCATTTATAGTTATCAATATGTAAAAGATAGCTTCTGCTTCCATTATTTGCATACTTTATTACATATAGAGTTTCAGGGGCGCGTTCAGGAACATGAAAAGGGGGGTGACTGGCATGGTGATGACGATATGCCAGCGATAACGGCGCAATATACGTTTAGCTTATAATAATATATGCACATATGAGACCAGAAAAGGAAATAAAGTCATTTTTTGCAGAGGCGTGCTCAGGAATGGAAGAAAAGGGGTCATATTATTGCAAGGAAACTAAGAGGCATCGGCGTACAATGACATAACATACTGCAGTTTTCGGATGAAACACGCACCACAGGCTACTCTACGAACGATTATAAGGTAATAGGCGAGTCCAGGTAGGGTAAAAAGGGGGGGGGGGTAAGCAATGTTAATTGAAGTTGTAAGTGAAATAGTCACTGTTGACTAGTTAGTATCATAATAGCGGATAATATACTTATCAAACGGTCTTGCGCCGCCCTAGTTTGGATCCTGGATACGCCTATGATGAAGTACAACATGCAAAAAGGAACTATCTATGATCAGTAACATATTTATAGTGCTGGGTAGCAACTTGTCTGCGGTTAATATTTTTCCCAATTTTACCCCCCTTTTTCACTAACCTGGTACCGCCTATGGCAAAAATTATGATTTATAACTGTTTTTTCTAATGTCTCAATCACATACCATTTAATTTATAAAAAACAACATAAAAAAATGGTTTTATTACGCATTTACTTCACCCCCATATTGAGTGACCTGCACACGCCTATGATTTTTGAATTTTCAAACGTCACCGTCATATATCAATTTCCGATTCAATCTCTATCGATTCCTATTAGTTGTGTTAAAATCGGTCGATAAACATGAAAGCTATGTTGAATCAAAAATACCACTAAAATTTGTCGTTTTTGCCCCCCTGTTGCCCCCCTATCCAAAATTTAGATATTTTTTTTATTATTTATAAATGTAGATCGTGTTGAGAGGAACCAAACACCGTTTCATTTTTGAAAATCGGACTGGTAGATCTCGAGATCTCCGGGGGACGGAATCCGCCCCCCTGTTACAAATAGGGGTAGCCAGGAGCCTGTTACAAATAGGGTTAAGACTGCAAAAGACGAACACTTGCAATCCCTCGCAATAATGATGTCAACAAAGAGAAAGGTTAGAAGAATTAAGATGGAATGTTTGACGTGTTTGTTCTACTTCCCCTCAATTTCTCACTAAGAAGTAGATTGATGTGTCCCATAAATGCAAGCCAAGCGACTAGCATGATCCATTGTTGTTTGTGTTGCGACATACATTTCTATCCGTTGCCTAGCGACAAAAGACGCCAGTCACATTGTTAGCAGGCCTGATGATGCTTAGACCGTTAACTATGTGTAAAAACATCAGTTCTACTCCATTTAAAGTGGCTTCGCTTATTGGCGAATAATAACAATGAAATATTGCCCTTGCGTACGGTGCAAAAAACCATTTAATCGTGCATTGTACATGCATGCCGTTAGGCATCGAAACGCTTTTTTGCTAATGCTGTTATTCTGTTATTCTGTGTCTCATGATGATTTGCCGAGCTAAGTCACAAGCTTTTAATTCATTTTGGGGAACTATTATCGAAAAATGCATTTAAGTATTCGCATCAACTTTACCCACATTAAGCCACCGGCAAGCTAACAATATGCATATCTCTCAGGTTTTTGCAAATTAAACTTCTGCTGTAACTGTTTGCATCTGTAGATTTCAGGACTGCAAATTCTCACTCCTCTTTGAAAGAATTGACGCCAATTGCCGAACGCTGTTGGAGCTCCCTAAAAGACCATTTATCTATTTTGAAAGAATAATAAATTTGAAACATTATGTCTGTTCCGCAATACTCGGCTGTGTTGCGGTGCAGCCTAACACGTCTATCCGAGTGTGTTACGGGACAATGCTTCCAGTGGTGTTAACGTATCTTATTATAAGTACCATTAAATTAATGGTGGCAATGCTTCCAGTGGTGGTAGCATATCTTATAAGTAACATAAAATGAATGGTGGCAATACCATACGCCGTTTAAAATAGCGTTCTTCAAAACAGGACAGTCTGTGTATATTTCCGTGGGAAACGCTTTGCTCGCCTTTTTTTAAAAGTGCATTTCAAGACCGAAGTTAAAGGGAAAATAATGACCTTTGCCCACAAAAATGGAATTAGCACTTGAAATCGACAGAGGAGGCCAAAATATGATGTAAATGCATCGCATTTTGCATATAAAAACTCCTTTGAGAGATATTTAAAGTTAATCTTGATAAGCGTTCCACACTTTTAACGACCGGTTCTTGCCAAGTACTTTTCGGTTTCCATCAAACTCCGGGCTTTTCCCGTATTGCTTTTTACGCAATGGTGTGGAAAATATATTTTGCGTTCTGCTTGTTGTGATTATATGCCCACCCATCCTTTACAATTAACAACCATTGAGACAAGAACAAAATGGCAATTAAATCGGAAGCTCATTGATGCACGTCGACGGCGACCTATTCAGTGTCGGCGATTTGTTTCGAAGTGCCCATTCAACAACATTGAGCAGATTGATACAAAAGCTTTGTCGCTTTCCAATAGTGGAGGGAAAATACCGATCATTAATTTTCCCAAACTTCCAAATTTGAATTAGGGAATAATCATATTTAATTCTTAAATTTAGATCACATCATTTTAATACTATAACAGTAGCCAAAGAAATTGTTGCTAACAAAATCAAAAGGCCATTATTTCCCTTAAGCCCTGCCGCTGGACACGAGGTTGGGCATCTTCGATGCAGAACAAACAAAAAAATGAAAATGTGCACTGCCGTAACAATACATTGATACTGCTGACTCGGACGGCCAGCCGGCCGGAATCAGCGCCCGGAATACTGTGTCGGCCCATGGCTTATACAAGTTGTGGGGAACCGTATTTATCTTGGCCGCATTTGACAATCCGTTCAATTTTGTGGACGCTGACACATTCCCATTTGAAATCGGCTGATAAAGAAAGGGGCAGTCGAGAAAACAAGAGTTGTTGGTCAAATTGCATCGTTTTCTACAGTACGAGTTAAATATGTATTTGTTAATAACCATCAATGACGTTTAGTCATGCCAGTGACGTGTAGTTTCCCAAATCGTGCCGCCTATTGCAATGATGAGGATGGCGCTGCATTACATACGAAATACAAAGCATAATGAAAAGCAAAGGTTTTGCATTTTGATTCAGCATAAGTCAACGGTTAATATGTTAAATTCCCTTGACCAGCCCGCCAACAGCAGACTGTGTTTTAATTGACACCAACTTGTTCCTGTCTTCTTTTACCATAAATTTCACCAATAAACTACCATTAACTTGCCACTAGTGGTGACAAATTTCCTTTGTTACTGCTGTCATTATTGAGGAACAGGACAGCTCCATGAACTGTAGTTTGTTTTGTTTATTTTTGGTTTTTTGATTATTTTTTGGGTAAAAAACAAATTGCAAATCCGAGATAGCCATTTGTTAAGAGACATTCCCGTTCTTTTTTATTTGATATTTACATCAAAACTTGATTTTCTACGATTTAAACAAATTGTACCCCCTATCAAAAATTGGTGGCACCGCCCCTGGTGCCACTGCATACCACCGGAAACGTTGCACAATTCCTAACGCAGGACACTCTTGCAAGCTGTAAATGTTCACATACCTAGCGTGACTATCCATTTCGTGATGTGCGCCGGACACATATCGTTTGCTTTATTACCTCTGGTCTGGTTTGCAATGCACTGTGTTATGCATTTTACCTAGCCTCTGCTAGCCAGTTGGCCTTTTAGCAATAGGTGAGTGGCTCAGAAGGAACACGTCGCTCGTTCTGGACACATTGAACCATGACATTCCTAACCCAAACTCCACACACACTGCAGACGAAATCCCTGGCACCAGTGAATCGCGCCAACTCGCGACTTCGCGGCAGCTGCTCGTGAGTCATCCGTGACGAGTTATTGCCATCGCCTGCTCCCTGCTGCGTACCGCTGCTCGTGAGTCATCAGTGACGAGTTATTGCCATCGCCTGCTCCCTGCTGCGTACCGCTGCTCGTGAGTCATCAGTGACGAGTTATTGCCATCGCCTGCTCCCTGCTGCGTACCGCTGCTCGTGAGTCATCCGTGACGAGTTATTGCCATCGCCTGCTCCCTGCTGCGTACCGCTGCTCGTGAGTCATCCATAACGAGTTATTGCCATCGCCTGCTCCCTGCTGCGTACCGCTGCTCGTGAGTCATCCGTGACGAGTTATTGCCATCGCCTGCTCCCTGCTGCGTACCGCTGCTCGTGAGTCATCAGTGACGAGTTATTGACATCGTCTGCTCCCTGCTGCGTACCGCTGCTCGTGAGTCATCTGTGACGAGTTATTGCCATCGCCTGCTCCCTGCTGCGTACCGCTGCTCGTGAGTCATCTGTGACGAGTTATTGCCATCGCCTGCTCCCTGCTGCGTACCGCTGCTCGTGAGTCATCTGTGACGAGTTATTGCCATCGCCTGCTCCCTGCTGCGTACCGCTGCTCGTGAGTCATCTGTGACGAGTTATTGCCATCGCCTGCTCCCTGCTGCGTACCGCTGCTCGTGAGTCATCCGTGACGAGTTATTGCCATCGCCTGCTCCCTGCTGCGTACCGCTGCTCGTGAGTCATCTGTGACGAGTTATTGCCATCGCCTGCTCCCTGCTGCGTACCGCTGCTCGTGAGTCATCTGTGACGAGTTATTGCCATCGCCTGCTCCCTGCTGCGTACCGCTGTGGTGAGGGTCGTACGGACAGGGGGCGGGTGTCGCGTGTCCCCGAATGTCACCATACCGGCGTTATGTTTACCGGTGCAGCGATGTATTGACCTACTACTGCTCGGTGGTGAACCCAGAGCCGCGGGAAGTCCGATGATGGTGATGGCCTATGACATACAGTATTTTGTTTTTTAATAATAAATTTAGTACGAATGTTTTAAATGGATGGATTTCCGAGGTCAGGACCCGCGCTAAGCATAGCTTGTTGCGCAGGCCCTGACCCTACCACCCGATCGCGCAATTCCCGGCAGCCGGCAGAATTTATAGGCGAAAGTTTTACGTGTCCGACATACCTGAGCCCTGTTCGGCTGCCGGCTCTCACGCTAGCCAGTGCTAGTGGGCTCGCAGGTTGCCTAGCAACGTGCGATTCACCAATCAGGAGCGAGCACACGATGACGATACGCGCACAGTTCATGTACGCGTGCCCCCTTACGTGACGTCACGTGCTCGCGCGCGAGCGGCATTCCAGCGATTGAAAAAGAGCGCTAGCATGGCTTGCTAACGGGTTTGCTCGCCGGTGTTCGGCGGCCGCGAGCCGACGTCACTCATTATGACGACACTGCCCTGTGTGACGTCGGTGAGCGCTCTCGCGAGAGCCGGCCGCCGAACAGCGCTCTGAGCCCTGTTCGGCTGCCGGCTCTCACGCTAGCCAGTGCTAGTGGGCTCGCAGGTTGCCTAGCAACGTGCGATTGACCAATCAGGAGCGAGCAAACGATGACGACACGCGCACAGTTTCATGTACGTGTGCCCCCTTACGCACGTGCTCGCGCGCGAGCGGCATTCCAGCGATTGAAAAAGAGCGCTAGCAGGGCTTGCTAGTGGGTTTGCTGCACAAAACGACGCAGTGAGACAAAGCGATGGGCAACAGAGAAATAACAATACAAATGACTTGAGTCTCAAAATTCGGAAAATAGTCGAAGAAGTGTCACCATTAGGGGACACTTTTGACAAATATTGTTATTTCTGAGTTATGCAAGTCTTAAACAAGGGTTAAACTGAATTTGTAACAGAAACTTGAACAGAGAGGGTGCACTCAAGTAAAGTGACTACATCAGCGTTTTCGCTTGGAAAAATGGACGATTTCCTTGTTGGCGCCGATGTGGAAGCACCAGTGTAAGTATCTGCTGTAGTTTGTTATGATGTACATTGTGTGGTGTTACATTGAGGTCCCAAGGAAGATTACATACAAAGAGGACTTACTCCACAATACAAATATTAAAAGTGGAGCTTTCAGGTATATTGTAACACCCTTTGTCAGAGTGCTACAATATACCTGAAAGCTCTGATTTTAATTTTTCCTGTAAAGTAAGCCCTCTTTGTATTATATATATATATATATATATATATATATATATATATATATATATATATATATATATATATATATATATATATATATATATATATATATATATATATATATATATATATATATATATATATATATATATATATATATATATATATATATATATATATATATATATATATATATATATATATATATATATATATATATATATATATATATATATATATATATATATATATATATATATATATATATATATATATATATATATATATATATATATATATATATATATATATATATATATATATATATATATATATATATATATATATATATATATATATATATATATATATATATATATATATATATATATATATATATATATATATATATATATATATATATATATATATATATATATATATATATATATATATATATATATATATATATATATATATATATATATATAATATATATATATATATATATATATATATATATATATATATATATATATATATATATATATATATATATATATATATATATATATATATATATATATATATATATATATATATATATATATATATATATATATATATATATATATAATATATATATATATATATATATATATATATATATATATATATATATATATATATATATATATATATATATATATATATATATATATATATATATATATATATATATATATATATATATATATATATATATATATATATATATATATATATATATATATATATATATATATATATATATATATATATATATATATATATATATATATATATATATATATATATATATATATATATATATATATATATATATATATATATATATATATATATATATATATATATATATATATATATATATATATATATATATATATATATATATATATATATATATATATATATATATATATATATATATATATATATATATATATATATATATATTATATATATATATATATATATATATATATATATATATATATATATATATATATATATATATATATATATATATATATATATATATATATATATATATATATATATATATATATATATATATATATATATATATATATATATATATATATATATATATATATATATATATATATATAACCCACTACGCATCTTGATATAACCCACTACGCATCTTGAGGATCCTTCATCATCAGGATCCGTGATGAGAATACTGTGGAACAAAGGTACTCCGCTACTGCGTCGGATATGGAGCTCAATTTCATCCTCGCTCGCGGGTGTTCAGCGGTGCACGAGCTGACGTCACTCACTATGACGTCACGGCCCTATGTGACGTCAGTGAGCGCTCTCGCGAGAGCCGGGCGCCGAACAGCGCTCTGGACACGGTCCGCCCCGCCCTCTGACGTCAACTGACCTTGAACGCGACCGCTGCCACCGGCCGCAGGCCATCCCAGTCAGGGGCAAATAGCGAGCGCCGAAGCGGCTCGAACCCGGGCTGCCACCACCGGGTGAGGTCAAGAGTCCAGCGCTCTACCGACTGAGCTGCAGGGGCGGACACTGAGCTGCAGGGGCGGACACTGAGCTACAGGGGGCGGACACTTAGCTACAGGGGCGAACACTGAGCTACAGGGGCGGGCACTGAGCTACAGGGGCGGACACTGAGCTACACGGGCGGAGACTGAGCTACAGGGGCGGACACTGAGCTACAGGGGCGGACACTGAGCTGCAGGGGCGGACACTGAGCTGCAGGGGCGGACTGAGCTTCAGGGGCGGACACTGAGCTACAGGGGCGGACACTGAGCTACAGGAGCGGACACTGAGCTACAGGGGCGGACACTGAGCTACAGGGGCGGACACCGAGCTGCAGGGGCGGACACTGAGCTGCAGGGGCGGACACTGAGCTGCAGGGGCGGACACTGAGCTGCAGGGGGCGGACACTGAGCTGCAGGGGCGGACACTGAGCTACAGGGGCGGACACTGAGCTACAGGGGCAGACATTCGTTCCACAGCCGACACAGGTCACAGCGCGGTCACAAGTGCTCAGCTGTGGTCGTATGTGGCCGCGTGGAGAGCGCTGGGTAGATCTCAGATTTAGTATCTACTCATCTGCCCGAGGGCGCTTGGTAGATCTCAGATTTAGTGCCTACTCGGCTACCCAGAGGGCGCCTGGTAGGCCTCAGCTGTTTGAAGCCAGCGGCACCGGAGAGGGCATTAGGTAAGGTTCAGCTTTGTGGCACCAACACAAATAAGCGGCCTGTGAACGGTCGTGTTTGCTTTGTAGCAAACATAGTTGCCACGTCCGTTATCCGTTAATCTGGATGAATTATTGATCTAGCTGGACTGGGCTTTTGTGCGGCGTGTTAGAGGAACGTGTTTGCCACGTGACGGCCGATGTGTACCAGCTGGCACGTGACAGAGGGTACAGACGGCACGAGACAGATGGTCGGGTCAGGCCGCTGGCGGCGAGCCTTTTCAGATCTAAATCATGATACAAACGTAACAAATAATGTCTTGTTAACGTTCATATTGACATATATAAACAGTCAAATCCTCATATTAATTTATTACTGACCAAGACACGTTTCGTATATATAACTTTTTCAGTTGGGAGAGTTACTGTGGTCTGTTGTTTTCATGTCCCATGTTGAATGACCAACTGAAGAAGTCATAAATACAAAACGCGTCTTGGTCAGTAATAAATTAATACGAGGAGTTGACTGTTTAACCCTCGCCCTACGGGAGCTTTTTCGCCTTCGCCCTACGGGGGAGCCTGACAGGCCCCCCTGTTAACTTCCAAACCAAGCAACATAGAGCAATGCAGTAAAAACCAGCATGTTGCCTGTCATGAGAGGAATCTAACAGTATGCAATTTTTTAGGTTTCAGGTCAATGGGTGCCTTCCAGGTCAAGTGAATGACCTCGGATTTACCACGTCCAGAACAGCGATTTTGCTCTTCAGAAAACCTCAAAATTAGAAATTTATAAATGTAAATAAAAAGGCATGTTCCTAGACCAAATTTGGCTCAGAAATATAGAAAAGGTAATTATTTGTTCGTATCTTGTCAAAAAAAGTCAAAAAAATTTATTTACAAAAATGACGTCATCGGTTTCTTACACTTAGGGAGCCATCACTCAGTCAAAAATGAAGATATTGCTTTGAAATTTAGCATGGATATTGTCTATACTCAGTTCTCTCACATATATTCGTTTTTTAACATCTTTTAAAATATTGATTTTGTGGGGATTTAAAAAAAGGTTTATTTGTATTTTAGGGGTCAAAAACCCAAAGTTTTGCAAATCCGAGATTGCCATTTTAAAGAGAATGTCATTTTGTATCTTTGGTGCATTGAGTTTTAAAAAAAAAAATCCTTAAAAACTCTGTCTTTTATCATTTTTCAAATATTTGTCGTTTTTCCACCAACATGACGTCATCAAAACATGATTATCTCCGAAACTACTTAACCAATGTCAATTAAATTTGACAGCATACGTATAATTGTTCCAAACTTAGCTATCGAATATTTCAGCTAAATGCGCCGCATGCGTAAAAAGTTATTTAAGAAAAACCTCAGGGGGCCTGTCAGGCTCCCCCCCCCCCCCCCCCCCCCCCCCCGTAGG
>JAXIVJ010004416.1:0-12500 GCA_036785665.1 Chirona hameri | reverse complement strand
CAAATGCTTCCTATTTCAAGGATATGCATGATATTAGTACAATTACTTCTGGATCATGTTATTATAGGATATTCTTGATGATCCAAGTGTAATTTTTGTTCAGTGACCCCTATTGGGTCATTTGAGGTCATGCGAGGTCACCATCACTTTTTTGTCAATACTCCCGACATAATGAAGATAGAGAAGTAAAACAGACATCAATGTGTTTGTCTCGTCGAGATACGTTTTCCCATATGCAACATGCCCTACTTGGGTCACCACTTGACCATGACCTGAGGTCAAATTGTTAAGTTGGTTTAACAAGATTACCATGTATATCATTCGAAGCTCCTTGACAAGATAAAAACAATGGCGTAAACAGTTTTCCGTTATCTTTATTAAGTAAAAAGTTAATAGCAAAAAACTATTTAGCAAAAAAACGTGTTTTTTTTACTTTTTGACCTCTGGAGCCTCAAATATTGGCCTGAGATCAAATCTGAGGACACCTTAGCGATTGCAAATTTCACTGGCTGGCGTTTGCTTTTTTCCGTTTGTTTCTAACTAGCCTTGTTTTGAGATATATGGGAATTTCTGGAGCGATATCCTAAAACAGGAAAAAACTGGAAACTTTTACCTTTGATGACCTCTGGTGACCTCAATTTTGACCTGACCTAAAAGAACACTGAATACTTTCGATAGAACATGTATCAAGCTATCAAATGCCTTTTTCCGATTTTCGCTACGTAGCGTAGTTTTTGAGATCTCAGGGGGGCGGAAATCAACCCCCCCTGCAGTTCGTGTTCAGCGCAAAGCCCCTGCCGTGCGCGGGATAAGAACAAATAATTACCTTTTTTGTATTTCTGAGCCAAAAATGGTCTAGGAACATGCCTTTTTATTTAGATGTATCAATTTCTAATTTTGAGGTTTTCTGAAGAGCAAAATTGCTGTTCTGGACATGGTAAATCCGAGGTCATTCACTTGACCTGGAAGGTCACTCGTTGACCTGAAACCTAAAAATCGCATACTGTTAGATTCCTCTCATGACAGGCAACATGCTGGTTCTTGCCGCTTTGCTCTAAGTTTCTTGGTTTGGAAGTTAACAGGGGGGCCTGTCAGCCCCCCCCCCCCCCGTGGGGCGAAGGTGAAAAAAGCTCCCGTAGGGCGAGGGTTAAAGAGACCCAAGTGTGTACTGTTTTGGAATGTCAACAAAAAAAAATTACAGTAAGTAGCTATTGGTTTGATTGTTGGATACGATAAAATTCACATCTGGAGTCCCTTTCCTCTAGTATAATTTTCACTTATTTTTGTTTGCTTATTTTTGTTTCGATATCGATTAAACGATCGCCACTAGAGTGAAGGTAATCAGAGGGAAGAAGATGTTATGTAAAACGGCGCACCTAAGATAACAAACAATCGATACGAACAATGTAAACAAACTGTCGAAAAGCAAAATGACCGTCGAGTTGTTCTGTTTGGCTGCTGCTATCAGTGCTCACGAGCTGTTTTTTCGAAATGTTATTGGCCGGCGCTAACGATATGCTAGCAAATTTGTATCGATATTTAGATGTTATCAATGCTTCTAGTAATGGAAAGCCCTCTAAGGTCTACCCGATAACCTTTTGCTTCCAGCCAGTTCCTGGGATCTTTGGAATATCTCAACAACTAGTGTGAATCTTGAGAAATTAAAGACATGGTTCGATTCAGAATATTATGTTCATAAGCCAGTATAAAAAAGCGATGTCAGTAGACACACTCCCTTTAACCCGCGCCCCGCTAGGGTATTCAGCCGAACACTCCACGCTGGGGGGGGGGGATTCTGCCTCCTCGTTATCTTCCGAACCAATAACCGCAGCGAAACGCACAAGGTGGCAATCGAAAGCTCTCAATGAGACACATCTGAAACATGCACAACATTTTCGAAATTAGGTCACATGTCAAGTTATGGTCAGGTCAAAGGTTAAAATCGCAGTATCTGAGTTAATGGGACATACTTTCCATTCAAAGCCTTAGATTGCGACTATTATCGCATAAAGTGCTCTCAAAGGTATGTTAAATACCCCGCATAAGCGAAAGTGAAATTCTAAGCAAAGGTCAAGGTCATGGCCAGTTCACAAAAGGTCACTATTGGCAAGAGGTCTACGAAGGTCATGCGAAACATGTTTTATGGGTTATTTTACACGCATAATTCGATAGTAGTATCCATTTTCACAACCTGATCCCATATAATGGCCCTTGGGTGAAGTTCAGGTCAAGGTCAGGTCACATAACGTCAAACTTTGAAATTGATTAATATATATATATATACAAATGTTTCCAGACCAATTTTGTCTAAACAATACAGTGGTGGTGACATTTTTCTTCTTCTGTATCTATCTGGTCACTAAAAGTCACAAAACGCAACTTAAAAAAATGACGTCATGAGTTACTCATACTTAGGGAGCCATAAGTCAGTCAAAAATAAAGATATTGCTTTGCAATTTCGTTTGGGTATCGTCTACACTTGGTTCTCCAATATGTCAAACATGTATCAAATATGTCGTTTTATATGTTTGAAAATTTTTATTTTGTGGAAAGTTTTCTGATTTTGTTTTATTTGTGAGGGTCAAAAACTCAAAATTTCGATAATCCGAGATAGTTATTTTTAACAGAATGTCATTTCCTTTCTTTTGACGTTTTATTTTTAACAGAATGTCATTTCCTTTCTTTTGATGTTTTTTTTGGCAATTTGCGCCAAAACTCTATGATTTTCAAACATTTATCGTTTTTCCACCAAAAATGGCATGACATGACGTCACTAAAACGTCGTTACCTCCCAAGGTATTTAAATAATTTCATTGAAATTTTGTGAGAAGACGTAGCATTCATGGAGCATAATGTGCTCAGGTACTGCAAGTTTCACGTCGATACCTATCATAGTTTTCAAGTTATTGAGTACATCCGGGGGGCAGCTTCTGTCCCCCTTCCCCAGCGGGGCGTGGGTTAAGCTTTAACAACTTACTTAGCTACCTACGTGGACAAATATGTTAGGCGGAGGAGAAAAATCTGAGCAGTCAATCAAATCACCCCTAATGGTCCCATCGGCCTAGCCACATACCACAGTCTCCACCAGTGCGTGGGGGCTGGGGCTACAGTCAACCCCAAGCAATGGCGCCGTATCCCCCCCCCCCGCCCCCCCCCCCCCCGTGCGCCGGACTCGCTGGCCACTGTCTTGTGCCTGTGTGCCTTTGTTTTGTGACCGTCGTGTGTGTCGGGCTGTGCTCGCTCGATACAATTGGTCAGTCGATAGCCTTGGTCGACGACTCGTTCTGTTGGCACAAGGCTTTTTGCTGCGCAGAGCTCGAAATAACCAGAGCAGGCATGAATTATATCTACACTAGCTGATTGTGTGTGTCAATAATGTATGTGAATTGGTGCAGAGCACGAGTTTTGGCGAGTGCTGGACATTTGTTGGACGTTTGCTGTACATCAGGCACACCCTGCATACATATTTACATAAATATAACACACCACAGCGAACAACCATCTCACAGAAAACAACTAGCATACTACAGCAAACAACCAGCATACCACAGAAAACAACAATCATAGCTCAGCAAACAACCATCACACCACAACAAACAACCAGCACACCACATAAAACAACAATCATATCACAGCAAACAAACAACACACCACAGCAAACAACCATCACACCACAACAAACAACCAGCACACCACAGAAAACAACAATCATATCACAGCAAACAACCAACACACCACAACAAACAACCAGCACACCACAGAAAACAACAATCATATCACAGCAAACAACCAACACACCACAACAAACAACCAGCACACCACAGAAAACAACCAGCACACCACAGAAAACAACAATCATATCACAGCAAACAACCAACACACCACAACAAACAACCAGCACACCACAGAAAACAACAATCATATCACAGCAAACAACCAACACACCACAACAAACAACCAGCACACCACAGAAAACAACCAGCACACCACAGAAAACAACAATCATATCACAGCAAACAACCAACACACCACAACAAACAACCAGCACACCACAGAAAACAACAATCATATCACAGCAAACAACCAACACACCACAACAAACAACCAGCACACCACAACAAACAACCATCACACCACAACAAACAACCAGCACACCACAGAAAACAACAATCATATCACAGCAAACAACCAACACACCACAACAAACAACCAGCACACCACAACAAACAACCAGCACACTTCAGAAAACAACCAGCACACCACAACAAGCAAACAGTGCACTAAAGCAGGAAACCAGGTTACAAGAAATAACCAGTACACCTCAGCAAGCAACCGCCAATACACAGCAACGGCCATCTCATCACAACGGAACCAACATATTCCAACACATAAGGTATAACAACATAAGGCATAACACAACGCAACTAACATAAGGCGGCCTAATTAGCTCAATCGGTAAGGCATCCGTAAGTCTGCGGAGCGGGAGGACTGGGGTTCGAATCCCGGTGCCGGCCGCTCTTCAGACCAGTTCCCCTCGTTGACTAATTCAGGTGTGGGGTGAGCTCCCACACATAAGCCGTTGCCTTGTGAGGAGCAGGAGCCCCCTGTAATTGGGCGACAATGACCCGTTGGTGATATAGGGACCGGTAGAGAATAAATAAACGTCAGGGGGAATGCATATTTTCCTATATCCACGCCACTATCCACATTTTAACCCGCGCCGTGCCGGAGGGGGGGGGGGCGTTTAGACGTCCCCCTAAGGTTTTCGAGGATAGCGGAAAAATGGCGGCCACATTTGGCACAGCTGTTATGGCATCAAATACCCACATAGTCTGAAATGATTGACCTCGGGTCATATCAGGTCAATTCACCAGGCCAGGTCACGTGATCCCACTTCCGAAACGTTTGTGGTCATACCACAGCCACAGTTTTGGCCGATCGGTTTCAAACCTACAGAACTGTATAAGGTCATAAGTACCTACAAATATGA
This sequence comes from Chirona hameri, assembly GCA_036785665.1. NCBI lineage: Eukaryota > Metazoa > Arthropoda > Thecostraca > Balanomorpha > Balanidae > Chirona > Chirona hameri. The sequence continues at coordinate 7,510 of JAXIVJ010004416.1, read as the reverse complement.
TCATCATAACCAAGTGTATTACGAGCAAGAGCGAAGCGCTCGCTCGTCCTTCCGTGGTGTATGGGAAAAATAAGATTATGAGCGGCCCGGCCCGGCCCGGCCCGGCCCGTGGCGACGCTTTTGAGAAGCTCATATCTCTGCAACCACACGTCCGATTGACAAGCAGACTTCTTTGCTGAGCAGCCCCATCTAACCTACTCTGTTTGAGACTAGTGACTCATGTGGGTGACTACTGCGCGTACCACTGCGCGTACCACTGTACCACTACCACTGCGCGTGGTGCGTGCCGCGTGAGGGGTGTTGAAAAGTATTTGCTCACAATAACTCCGCAACGGCTAGACCACTTTCACACAACTCAGGGGTGGGGTGACTGCACGTGCACACGTACACACCCCTATTATCTATTTCAGGAACGGCTGAGCCGATTGTGTTCAAATTTGGTATGTGGTTAGGAACCTCTCATCCGCCAGTTTTCCACAAGTCAGGGGTAGGTGCCTCTGCACGTGCGCACGTGCACATCCCTATTCTGTATCTCAGGAACGGCTGAGCCGATTGTGTTCTAATTTAGTGCGTGGTTAGGAACCTCTCAGCCGCCGCCTTTCCACAAGTCAGGGGTGGGGTGACTTTGCACGTGCGCACGTGCACACCCCTATCTTATATCTCTGGAACGGCTGAGCCGATTGTGTTCAAATTGTGTATGTGGTTAGGGGCCTCTCAGTCCCCACTTTCCCACAAGTCAAAGGTGGGTGCCTCTGCACGTGCGCACGTGCGCACCCTTTTTGTATCTCAGAAACTACTTGCCCGATCGAGTTGAAATTCCCCATACATTTCCTTCGCGCTCGCTCGTTCATCGCCAACTACGGCGCCTTACTGGTTAAACATAAAGTGCCATGTGACATACAAAACATAAATCAGACAGGCGCAAAGGCCATGCTTAAATTAAAGCGCCATGTCTAAATAATCAGAATATTTTTTTTTTTTTACTGCAACTGCGACCGCCGCCACGGCACAGCTCACTAGACTGGTTGGAAGTTGCCCAAGCCCCCACGTGCACCTCTCCGGAGATGTGAGGAATGAACATCGTTATCGGCAATAGGATGCATGGTAATGGAAGTAAATATAATATGAAATGTTAGTACATGTAAAGTAAGTTGTATTAAAGATGGACAAATCTTTTTGAGCTCAACAAAAAGTTTTGCAAGTGGAATGCCGCTGCCGAACCGTCGCCGCCGCTGAGATCTGTGCCGTGGAGTAAAATGTTTAACTGATGTTTTGGAGGTATGCGTCTGAAGTTTATACATAATGTGTGAGATAATCTGTCGAACATCCTATTTCGTTGACTTTCATAGTATGGACAGGTAAGAATGAAGTGGCTGACGTTTTCGTTATGGTGTCCGCATCGGCATTCTGGTGAGTCTGCTCTATAAATTGTGAACGAATGGGAATTTAGATGGGACATGTCCATTCTGAGCCGGGTGTGTAAGATGTTTCCCTTTTTTTGAACCTGCAGTATAGTAGCTAGGCGGATCAGGTGCCCCCAGCTGCTGGCAAATCTGTTTTTTGAAGGTTGTGTGCGTGAGTTGCTGTGTGTCCTGTGTTAACTCTTTCCATTGTCCGATTGTTGTAGGGAAAAATTACCTCTTATATGATGATGCGTGACGGGTGATTGTAGTGGGTCTATTTGCGTTTCTGAGGTGTCTTGTGTGTGTCTTGAGCACGGGTGTTTGTGATGATGCAGCTGTGATGTAGTGTGGGAGATGTTCTGCAGTGTTAAGTTTGTGGTGTACAGCGTCAGTCTGTGTATCCGTCCTGCATGGGTACCGTGCCGCAGCGGCGACGAGCCCCCGTGCGCCGGTGAAGAGCACGGAGAAAACTAAGTTATAGCTTATAGCACAGATACCGTTTGCCTGAAGATCAGTATGTCAGGCGTGTCACGTGTTAACTTTAGGGGCGGATCCAGGGGGGAGGATCCAGGGGGGGGGGCAAAGGGGCCATGCCCCCCAAAGGTCCTGAAACTACGATTTGCCCCCCCCCCCACAAAAAAAACGGCCTGACGTACAGTGGCTGACGGCGCGCTCTACCCTCCCTCCCCCCCCCCCCCCCCCGGTCAACAAGTTTTATCTGACGGCTTAACAACTTCTTTTGAAAAACGCCACTGGATATGGCTTACACCCAAAACCCACGGCTAGATCCGCCCTTGGTTAGCTTAGCACGTGCGTCCGGTGTTCGCTGTTTCTCGCCTTGGTTAGCTTAGCACGTGCGTCCGGTGTTCGCTGTTTCTCGCGTCAGCGGAGGTTATGGTTGTCGATAGGTCAGGCGGCACGCTAACGGGAGGTGACACAGGTCAGGCGGCACGCTAACGGGAGGTGACACAGGTCAGGCGGCACGCTAACGGGAGGTGACACAGGTCAGGCGTCACGCTAACGGGAGGTGACACAGGTCAGGCGTCACGCTAACGGGAGGTGACACAGGTCAGGCGGCCTGCTAACGGGCGGTGACAGGTCAGGCGGCACGCTAACGGGCGGTGACACAGTTCAGGCGGGTCGCTAACGGGAGATGACACACGTCAGGCGGCACGCTAAAGAGGTGACACAGGTCAGGCGGCACGCTAACGGAAGGTGGCACACGTCAGGCGGCACGCTAAAGAGGTGACACAGGTCAGGCGGCACGCTAACGGGAGGTGACACAGGTCAGGCGGCACGCTAAAGAGGTGACACAGGTCAGGCGCCACGCTAACGGGAGGTGACACGGGTCAGGCGGCACGCTAAAGAGGTGACACAGGTCAGGCGCCACGCTAACGGGCGGTGACACAGGTCAGGTGGCACGCTAACGGAAGGTGACACGGGTCAGGCGGCACGCTAAAGAGGTGACACAGGTCAGGCGGCACGCTAAAGAGGTGACACAGGTCAGGCGCCACGCTAACGGGAGGTAACACAGGTCAGGCGGCACGCTAACGGGAAGTGACACGGAGACAATAAATACGGCTGTAACACCGCTGTTGTGAAGGCGGAAGGATACCCGGGTCTGCCGGGTGTGTTGGGCTGGACAAAACCGGGTACCAGCCGCCGTCGGTGGCCTTGTGTCTCTGTTGTTACAGACGCCGCGCGGACTGCACTAGTGTCCCCGGAACGCCCAAAGATGGCCGACGGCTGAGTCAGCGGCCTGCTGCTGACTGCATAACAACTCTAGGTGGCTTCCAGAAAGGCTGCGGAACCTAATTAGTTGACACAACATGGATTCATCATGATCAATGATACCTAACTAGTAACTAACATTGACGGATTGGTGTGCGTTGCTCTTGTGAATCATTCCAAAATGATGTGTAACTTTTGTGGATTGGTAATGGTGCTTTGTCTGGTGCTGATAATTTGAATACGTGCCAGACATTTGGGAACAGGTTACAATGCTGACGAAACGGTTGTTTGCAAACGTGTTTTTCCTTGTATTTCCACTAAAACGAGCGATCACTCAGCACGGTGGACGTCGTCTGAACTCAATTGTGCAGACCGGCTGTCGCTCATTTCTAGCTGTGCTCTGTGCATGCACGCCGTTGCCGATGACAAAGCGTCTCAAAGCGGCTGTTCATGCATTGAAGATCGCTGATTCGTGCCTAGTCGGTGGTGTTTGCGCTTTACGTTTTACGCCTGATATCGGCGTTCCAGTCAGCCTGCGAAGCCGGCTGGTCTGAATCTCCACCTGCAGCTGGCCGGCCGAACCTGCTGTTCCGCACGACAGCCATGCCATGCGGTACAGTCTCCCTGCCAGGCAACCGGCCAGTCGCCAGTGCAGGTGCAGAGATTGACAACAGCCGGTGTGAATCAGTATCGGATTGGTGGCTTAAACCGTTGGTTGAGTGAATTGAATTTAACAAATTGAATTGACTAGATAAGTTGGGTAAGATTGTTAACGTCATTCAGAAGCATTGTATATGACTGTATGATTGTATATGAAACAAAAAGACCGACGACAAACAGTATTATAGGTTCCGTAGTTTCTTCGCCTTCCGTAAGTTTATGACATGATATACCTAAAGTCAGTTTTGCCTTGCCGATGGGCATTGGACATGAGTGAAGGACGCGTAATTTGCAGGCACTGTCAGTTTTGCTGGCTCATGTAAGCGCGGCCACTGTGTGACTGGTTGGGAGTAATATTTTATCATCTCTCAAGTTCTAACGTTTTAATGAATTACCCATCGCGAAATAGTGTGGGCCTAAGTCATCAACTATGGTCAAATATATGACGTCTCTCCATCCATTGAAGTGTACGGATGGCTTTCGTTAATTGCTTAGTAACTCGGTGCCAACTTCAGGCATATGTGCCGATGCAAAATATGACACGAGTGTGGAGGTAGGGTCGCAAAATCATATTAAATTCGGGCGTCGATCCATCAGCGAAACAAGCGGCACTTAAAGTTGTTACTAACATACTGTTAATATCTGAACCTACTTGCGCTTAACTTGAACTTTACTGTTTAATTAAAAGCATTTGCTTAGAAAATATTGTAAGGTCACTATGGCCAGTTTTATATTATTGCAGTAATGTGAATCGTTTCCGTCCTTGAACCTTTTAGAGATGGATTTTCCAATGTGTTTGCTACTTGCATGCAACAAAAAATGGGACACAAGTCCTTCTTCGACTTAGTCCTGCGGCATGCCTTCGTCATTCCCAAAGTACAAAAATAGTTGTGGAAATTAATCATCTGAACAATGTGTAAGAAGGCAACAAAGACAACCTCAGAAGCTGTGTCAAAAACGACCCTTCGTGATATTTTCACACCTACTTTACAAAGACGTCCGCTGCGTCTGACATTGTGTCACATTCACTATCGCAGAACCCCCACTGGACGGTCGTAGTCATCGGCCTGTCCTGTCAGCCTGATGACATACTGTGTCTGGCATTGTGTCACATTCACTATCGCAGAACCCCCACTGGACGGTCGTAGTCATCAGCCTGTCCTGTCAGCCTGATGACATGCTGTGTCTGTCATTGTGTCACATTCATTATCGCAGAACCTCCACTGGACGGTCGTAGTATTCGCCCTGTCCTGTCAGCCTAATGACATGCTGTGTCTGACATTGTGCCACATTCACTATCGCAGAACACCCACTGGACGGTCGTAGTCATCGGCATGCCCTGTCAGCCTGATGACATGCTGTGTCTGACATTGTGTCACATTCACTATCGCACAGAACCCCCACTGGACGGTCGTAGTCATCGGCCTGTCCTGTCAGCCTGACGAAATGTACGGACGGTCGACCTTACCGGCATAAATCGTGCATACGCTTCACTCTGACTGTGTTTTACTTAGCAGCATTCGAAGTGTCGCGTTATTCCAGGCAGATAAGCTAAATTATAATTTAAAATCAGTAACCTCTTGAGACCCCATATAAACTGAGGGAAAGAAATCTACAGGTTGCTTTCTGCTTTCTGCTTTTCTTCCCTGTCTGCTTTGAACCTGAAATAACGTATGTTCTTTGAACTCTGTTCACGCATTCTTTATCCAAGCAACACCAGGTTAAACTTAAGATATGTTTGTAAATGCATATAATATCCTTGCAGCGCATTCCATCAATAATTATCGATCTAGAACAGCATGCACACTACAGACTTTGGACTCAAGAGGGTAAACAAAGGACCTAATTAGGAAACTGTGAGGGGTGGGCGGCATTGGCCAACCTTGGTAAGATTAAATGGAATCGCATCAAAGCCCAACGATACACACATCCTTGACCGAACAGAGAGGCTGCACGGACTGCACGCGTGATTCGGCGGACTGGTTCGTTTACCCGGGACGCCCTCATACAGACACGACGGGACGATGGCTGACTTTGGCACTTGACACCAATATGCGGTGCCAATGTGCGGTACACGCGCTGACACCATTAACAACAATCGGCGCCAGCTGCCCCGGAAATCGGCCAGCCACGGGCTATGCTGTTGTCAGGAGGTGGTAAACGTATGGAAGTCAATTACTGATTCTCTTCGATTGTGTGATTTATTATGCTAAAAAATGTTGAAATTATCGGGTTAGTTACTATGTTCGTACTTTTACATAAAACATGGCAGGGGACAAAACAATATACGAATATCTGGAGGAAATACTGGGAGAGCGAGTAGTGAGTAGAACTGACATGCTGGCAGAACCGCCTATTCTCGTCATAAAATTAAAATGGAAAGACTCTAAGTAACGTTGCCGTTGTCAGCCACACCAGGATATTGGCGCAGTGGAGTCGCTCCGGCTCCGACAGGTGGTTGACCTGTTTTTAGTCCCTGACGACGAGCAGTTCTACCCCGGCAGCATGCCAGACTCCCCCCCCCCCCCCCCCCCCAGCCGCCCCATCGTACTCGCATGGCGGGCCGGCGTCCAGCCAGGATCGGTCTTGGTAACCTCTCAAGCCTTCAAACATCGAATGTCTGCCAAGAATGCAGCGTGGTAGTCTCTTTGTCTAGCTTCGCTTACTTCAAAACTTAAAATCGCATGGTGATGTTATACTACCAACAATGAAAAGTGACTTCTACTGAGGCCTGGAAATTGGGGACAAAATAGTTGTAGGCGGGAAGCAGAATTTCATTATAAATTTTCACTCCAATAAGTGTTTCACTTTGAAACAGTAAGAGTGTGCTATTATCTGACACTGTCCGCATTGGCTTTTTAAGTTACTTTGCATGTGTTAGCTTCATTGTCATTTCCATGAAGAACTTCTAGATGATGGACAGTACTGCTGCACTTTTATGCATGTTGATGTATGTATGTACCGGGTGATCATTATTTAAATAAATAAATATTCGATGTCAAGTGCGCACACAAAAAGAAATGTGTATGCGAAGCTAACATAATGACATTCTTTTTCCATAATTACTTCAATACCAACTGCGACGGTAACATAAGTATGCCCTCATCTTCATCTAGTCCGATTCTGCACCACCGGCAAAGTTCGCCCTTTAGGCAAGATCAAGCAAGCTGGGTCATCTTGAAGTTCGGGGAGTTGAAGAACTTGAGCGACGTACGGAGAGCCTTCCGACAGAAATTCTTCCCGAAGAATCCTAGAAACGTCCTAGAATCTTAGAAATCCTAGAAATTACTTCCAGCTCACGGCGCTGCAGCGGCTCGTTAACGGCTTCGAGACCTCCGGAGCGGTCCGTCCCCTCACCCCTCGGGGTCCCAGATCAGCTACCGATGGTCCCTGATACATCGGTACCCTGACAGCTTTTTTCACATAATACTAACGTCATCGCTAGGCGAGCATTTCACACAAAGCTTTGTCCAGAGCAATCCTTTTATTGGTATAACCTTGACTCGTAAATCGGACCAGCCAATGAAAATATGAGTTGAAATGATCGAAGCAGCGTTTACAAGTGGTGATAGTTTGGCGCATTGAACGTTTACTTATGTGTCTGTCCCTTATGTCTGATCATCAAAAGAAATGGGCCGGCGATTTATGCACGTATTCACCTAGTACCGACATTTTTTTAGTGCGGAAGAGCATCTTTATCACCAGAAGTACCAGGT